>SZWC01010907.1:78734-92327 GCA_023375785.1 Penium margaritaceum
CCACAATACACCCCTAGATACACTCCCCAGATACACTCGAGGTGCTTTTGGGGGGGGGAGTCCGTGACTGGTTATCGGGGTAATGTTATGGAATGCGTATGGATGGTGGTTATAAAAAATACACAAGTCGTAGTTCCGAGTGTCTATCCGCGACACTTTCCGATACACCAGCCCAATACACTCTTGATATGGAGGGTGGGTCTGGATAGCCTTCTCTCCTCCCCCCCTCCAAGTCGAAAGTGTATTGGGATGGTGTATCCGATTGTGTATCTGAGGGGTATCAAATTCGTTAACTTGTGTACAAAGAGAGAGTACCACAGAAGTGTTCACATGTATCGTACCGATAGACATTCCGGATACACTCCACGCTACACTAGCCTCATACACTTGACGTGTTGAGGGGGGACGACATGGAACATTGTAATACACAAGTTCAAACACTTCGTATTTCCACAATACACCCCCAGATACACTCCCCAGATACACTCGAGGTGCTTTGGGGGAGGGGGCCATGGACTTTGTCAGGGCTGACAAATGACGCAAGCGGCCCCATTCAAATGCCGAGCATAGTCCAAACTATGGTGTTTTGCGTCAAGAAGTAACTCACGGTGTTGCGTTTAGTTTGCGACATATGTGAGAAACGACAGATGTACCCATCATATCATTTATCGACTGATCTACGTTATCTTATATATCTAAAGACATAAAACTTTGAACCATTACATACATAACAAATCACGGGAACTCACAAGTTTTTCATCAATGTTAACAGTTTGTTCACTGATTAAATGGTGTACTACGTAGTGTCTACACACTTGTGAACTTCTAGGAACCTACCATATTGCATGTATGATATACAAACATTACACAGTGTATTAAAATGGGACGATTAACCATAACTCCCCCCCTACCCCCTCGTAAACTCGAAAGTGTATAGGGAGGGTATCTTGGGTAGTGTATTTGGAGGGAAGCCGGATTTGTACACAAGTGTATGAATACACTTGTGTAAATTTCTGTGCTTTCCTATGATACACTACCCAACACACTCACCCAATACAACCTAAGTATTTTGGAGGCCGTCTTCCCCCTCCCAGCCATGAAGCCAAAGTGTATTAGGCCAGTGTATTGGGCCGTGTATCAGAAGTTCCGCCGATTAAATACACTTGTGTATTCATGATGTTGTGTATAGTTCTTAACGGGCTTACAATACACAGCCCAATACACTACCCCATTACACCTGAGATGTTTTTGGGGTGGGGGGGAGTCGGACTTCTGGTGGGGATGTTGTTGTGTCAATTGCAACTCACTCATTGCTTAAAATTCTTGTACTTTCCTGGTTTCTGATTCCAGCATCCGTCGGTTCACTCTGATCGGCGTCCTCACTTGCTAATAGACTTCTATACAACTAGACTTACGGCTATTTCTTGCCATATCTACCATAAGCACTTACCGATGCATTTCCGTATTCACTTTTGAATTTTTGGGGGGGTTGTCATCCAGATTCACCACTCTCAAAGTCGAGAATGATTTGGGGAGGTGTACCTGGTAGTGGATTTTACGGGGGGCGTTTCTATTATTCTAGTGTATTTGTACACTTGTGTATAGTGTTATGTCATTGTAAGATACACATCACGATACAGCCCCCCAATACACTCAAATTGATTTATGGGGGGAGGAGATCATGAATTACACAAGAGTACATGTTTCTGAATCTCTAGAATACATTCCGCCATACATTTCCTTGGTACACTTGGACTTGGGGGGGAGGGGGGGACGACATTGAGTGAATAACGGCGATGACCCTTTCAAAGTTAATACGTGTTCCGATACCTCAAAATCATTCATCTTTCTCCAAAGCTATCTTTTGAGCAGATACTACATCCGGAACATATGACCTGAAAGACGTTTGAGCACAAAGATAAGCCCAACGTGAAACAAGTAAGTACATTTTGCAATAACATAAACAGATTGCTTTAACTTGAACAAAATGCAGTCAAATCATCACTGAAGATAATAGTACAGTTTTCATTACGAAATTGGTAATGTAACAAGTGCATTCACACCAATAAACGTCTAGGAAGTGACAATTATGGAGGAGTAGTATACATAGGTTATTGAGTGTACAAAACAAGGGTGATTAACCATAACTCTTAACCTGACCTCCATCCCTAAAAATGTGCTGACCTCTTGCAAGTCCGCCTTCTTTGTATTGCTTGTTCAAGAAATCTTCTCTATGAGAGACCTCTGTGATAGATGGAGTGACGAAGAGGAGGTCATCAATGTACACCATAACCACTACGAAGGATCTCCCTTCTCCTCGAAACAAAAGTGAGTGTTATGCATTGTTTCTCCACCAGGCCAGCTGCTAATTCCTTGTTCCAACATTATAGAGACTATTTGAGAACAGAGAATGCTCTCTTGAGGCGGTAAACCCTGCCAATGCCATCGTCCACTCCTTTAAGCTTCACCATGAGAATCTCCTCTTGTAACTATCTGTGAAGAAAAGCATTCTTATTGTCCATCTCATCTATCTCCCAATCCAATTTTCCTGCTGCTACAAAAAACCTGTGACCACTAGAGTACTTATGCACGGGTACAAAAGTGTCCCCAATGTCAATGCCTAGAACGTAATGTAAACATTTTACTATAAGATGTGCCTTGTATGAATTAATAGAACTGTTACCGTGATTTTTAATCACAAACACCCACTTTACCCCAAATGCTTTCCGTCCATGTGGCAAGTCTACCTTCTCCCACGTATCAGATGCGTGAATCTCATTCGACCCCTTTTGAATGGCTTGTCACCATAAGTGCACATCATCACATGTCCTTGCCTCCCTATTCATTTGAGGAAAAAATGGTGATGTCGTATGGTCCAAACTGACTTTTGAACCCTCATTCCCCTCTTTCCAACTCACCGTAACCCCGGACGGTGGTAGAAGGCTATACATGTTGTTGACAACGTTACACATGTGTTTATACAACTTCTTGTCTATTGCTCCAAGTCTGATTCCCCTCTGGGACTCATCCCCCTAAGTGCCAACTCTCTTAGCTACCTCAGTTACCCTTTACTTATGTTCTTGTTCTAACATCAATGGCATCATAAATGGTCTTACTGATCCTATGTAACTGAGTACTCGTGTGAAGGAAGAGGGTGAGGGTCTTGCTGTTGGTGGTGTGGAGTGGAAAGAGGTTGGAGGTGAAGGTGGAGCTGATGGTGTTGATGATACTGATGGTGCTGATGGTGCTAATGGTGCTGATAAAGTTGTTCGGATTTTGGAATTCTTCCTCATCTCTGGCATGATGTCGGTCAATGGAGGCTGATGAGAAGATGGGATGGTGCGTTGTATTGGGTTGAAAAAGATAGTAGAAACTGACGTGACTGTTGTGTTGCCAACACCTAGTGGTGGAGTCAATGGGACACATTAAGGTCGAGCATATTTGACTAGATGAGTGTGCTGAAAGGCAACTCGGTGTTTCGAAGTGTAATTGTGTGGGGAAAGCCACTGCTCATACAAAACCATGTGATGGTACCTCACAATTTGTGTAGTCTTGAGATAAAAACATTGCCATGCCTTCATTATCGTGCTTGGTCCCATAACGATACCCCATCATTTTGGTCCATCAAGCTTTCCTGTTGTGTCATGTAGAGACCACCATTAGCAAACAATACTGCCTTATACTCTTGCTAGAGTCCAATCAGCTCTCTAATTGTACCACAATCACCACGGGGTGACGGTCAGGCGCAGGTGCCTGTGAGAAATGTGGTTTTGTAGCCAGATAACGTACTTCACAAACTCACCCAATAAGCTCTTTGGTACCCATGTTGCTATCATGATGGATCATACGGCTGTGTTTTATGTACGGTGCCAACGTTCTACAACTACATTCTGTGTAGGTGTGCGTGGAGCTAACACTTGATTTTCAACACCTTGACTCATAAAAAAATCCTCTAATTCCTGACTTGTGAACTCTCCCCCTCAATCACTAGAAAGAATACTTAGTGGTTGCCTGCACTCGTGCTGCGTTGTAGGTAGCTAAATTTGAATCGCTCCTAGCACGTGTCCCTTCTCTTTCAAAAAGAAGCACCAAGTTATCCGTGTGACATCATCAATTAGACATAACACATATCTAGCTCCTTGTTCTCTGAAGATGAATAATGATGGCTTGAAATCCAAATGTCATTGTGAAACAGCTCCAAGGTGCTGTAGATTGGTGTTTGTGATGAGGAAATGATTGTTGCATCAATTTCCACTTGTGGAAGCAAAGCATGGATGCAACCACTGGTGCTTTTGAATGTTTGAAAGATATAGGCCATATGCTGGACGTGCTTAACTGAGGTCTTGGAGGGAAGACGGCCCAATGTGTGCCAAATGCTGATGCAATTTATCTTAAGTGGTGGCATCGAGTCCTGCGGAGAGGTAAGTATGGGCATGTGGATGAGCTATGATGGATTCTAATGGTATGCTGTANCATCCCAGTAAGGCATACCTCACCATGTTAATCCTGGACACAGACTGTCTGGACTCCTTTGTCTGGAATGGACTCTCTTGATGTTGTTTGTACGACAGAAAGATATGTAAGAGCATACAACATCTTTAGAAACTCGTATTGTAACACATGTGATGTGTTGCACCCGTTTCTCATTCTGATGTCAAGGTTGCCCTCGTCACAGAAAGAAAGAAAAAAGAAAACTGTATCGCGCTCTACTGATTGACTCCGTGTTTGTGTGTTGGATGTGTCATTTGTGACCACCGGTGCACAATTTGACACCACATGCACTCATTTGGCTTGTGCATCGAATGTCTGTCTTTACACATTCTAAGGTCAGTTTTTTTAAAAGTACTCTCAATGGAGAACAACTAAAGATAGCAAAATCGTGACACCCTGACAACACTCCGCTCCAAACTTGTGCCACAGGCCTATTGTGACTCAAACATGATATCTTATCCATGAACGAAACAGACAGTTCAAGAAATCCTGTGATAGGTCGTCCACTTGAAGTTCTAGTCCTATCAAAATTTTGCACAAATCATCAATCCGTTCAATGCCCAAACCGAATGAAGGGCGACCGACTAGGTCTACTACATTGTCCATGTTAACCATTTTATTCTAGATTCAGCCTTTTCTTACGCAATATGTTTATAGAGAGATGTCAAATGTAGTTTTTGCGGTTTTGAAAACCTATATTTATCATTCGATGTGGAGATCAGAATATACATATGTTTTTTGGAAAACTTGTCACTTTCATGAACACAGAGTCATTCACAATAGAAAAATGTTGAAGTTATGAAAATGTTTTGGTGTTGTGCATCTTAGAAATCGGTCCGTATTGACCAACAATAAGAATTGAACATGTGCTGTAAACTTGCTAAAATACAACAAGACTCCTACTTGTTGGCCGCCCATTGCCAAAGGTGTTTCTTTGGTGCACAATGTTCCCTCGTTAGATGCGTATAATTCCTCATCCAACTAGATGTACGCTTGCCACGGTGGTCGAGTACACTAGTGTATAAGTTCCGTGCTGGTTCCATACTTCACCACGTTCACTGCCACATACAATTCTCCAATACACGTTTTGCATGTTTGGGGGGGGGGGGGGGGCTGTCTCTACCCGGCCTGTTTTCTCTGAGTGTATTGGGCGAGAGTATGGGCAAGTGTACACACTGATGTACGAAACTGATCGGAAGGAAATACACTAGTGAAACCGGCCTTACTTAGAAGCTTCCATGAACTTGCATGCGTCCGACGGCATCTCCGCAGACAACAACAGAATGTGCCATTGGAATGAGTTCCAAGAACAGGTAAAAAGAACTCCTCATTTTGTAAACATGGAAAAACAAGAAGAATGTATACCCTTTATGAGATAACAAAAATTGTGAAAAATCCCTTCAATCCTAGTGAAAGTCACGTATGAGGAAGGCCACTACGTTAAAATTTTGTTAAACTTTGAACAAATCGATTCTAGAATCAAGAGCTGAATGTAATGTACATAATTTCTACAAAAGCCCATATACACGTGCTTCATTAAGGTACACATAGACTCAAAGGTGTTATCATATGGTGATTGGTAAAGAAAACAGTGAAATACATCATGAAATACAAGAAGAATTTTCAATTTTCCTTAATTAGACCAAGCACAAGGTAAAGGCATGTAGGATGTTGTAGCATGAAACACCTCATTTTGTTTTAAAGCCTTCTAAGGACAAAAACAAAGTAGCAAATTCATGTGAAACTTAGATTATTAGGTCATGATAATAAATAGATTCAGATATGAATACACGTGTATTCATTTGATACAGAGATCCTCATGATTTTGTACACCACCCCATACACATGCCACATACACGTTTCTTTCCTCCCACCACATATAGATCCATTTATGTCGCTTGGCACTCACAAATGAATGGCTGGAAGACTATAGTGCATTAGTGAATGTATATGATACACAACGACTTTAAAAGCAATATGCTGCCACATAGAGTTCCCTCATTAAATTTTCTTTACCAACCATCTCCAGTCTTCCAAAACCCTACTTGAAACAACAAGCCATTAACACTACAAAACGTGGTAAGAAGTTTAGTAACTAATTTTTATACATTTTATACAAAAAATTAAAACAACAGTATGATTCCGTATGCACTGGCCCCATACCCTTTGTAATACACCCCCTCCTCACCTCGCTCAAGGAGTGTACAAATGAGATACGTAAGTGTGTGAATGTATAATACATCTACATTGAAAGTGATACACTTCCACATTCAACTGCCCCATATACCTTTCCCTCCTCCTAGCCCCCCTACCTATTAGTAATTACTCACACTAAGGAACACATGGTAGATTCTAATATACTAGTGCATACGAATTATACACTACTACCTGTACAGTGATACACTCTCATGTACAATTGCCCCACACACATTCCCCTCCACCCCTTTTTTTCCCCATTTGTGATCGCTCACACCAAGGAAGACATTTAATTATAAAAAACAAATGTGTATGAACATGATACACTTACCACTCGGACATCGATATAGTATGCCATACACTTTTTCTATACACGTTTTGCAACCCCTGCCCTCCCTATTAGTGATCAGTTACACCAAGGATGACTTTCAACTATACAATACACGAGTATGAATATGAGACAACTACCACTCGGACAGTGCTACACTACTTCATACACTTGCCCCATACAGTTTTCTCCTCCCTCCCCTCCCTTTTAGTGATCAAACACATCAAGGGAGATTTCCAACTTCACAATACACGTGTATGAATATGATACAATTACCACCTGGACTGTGATACACTTCTCCATAAACTGACCCCATATGCTTTTCCCTCCTGTTCTTACCTTTTCTCCCAGTGATCACTCACACCAAGGATGATTCCAACTACACAATACACATGTGTATGAGTATTAGACACTTACCACCCAGACAGTGATACACTTCCCCATACACTTGCCCCAAACACTTTTCCCTCCTCCCCCCTCCTGTCGCTTTCAAAGATCACTCACATCAAGGAAGATTCCAACTATCCAATACACATGTGTATGAATATGATACAATTACCACCTGGACTGTGATACACTTCTCCATAAACTGACCCCATATGCTTTTCCCTCCTGTTCTTACCTTTTCTCCCAGTGATCACTCACACCAAGGATGATTCCAACTACACAATACACATGTGTATGAGTATTAGACACTTACCACCCAGACAGTGATACACTTCCCCATACACTTGCCCCAAACACTTTTCCCTCCTCCCCCCTCCTGTCGCTTTCAAAGATCACTCACATCAAGGAAGATTCCAACTATCCAATACACATGTGTATGAATATGACACACTAACCACCTGGACAGTGATACATGTTTCCATATACTTGCCCCGTACAATTCTCCCGCCCCCCTCCCCTCCGTATTAGTGAACACTCACACCAAGGAAGACTTCAAACTACACAATACACATGTGTATGAATATGATACACTTACCATCTGGATAGTGATACACTACCCCATACACTTGCCCCATGTAATTCTACCTCCTCCCCCACCTCCCCTCGCTACTAGTGATCACTCACACCAAGGAAGATTTCCATCTACCCAATACACGTGTATAAATATGGTACACTTACCACTCAAACAATGATACACTTCTGCATACACTTGCCCCATGCACTTCTCCCAACCCCTCCCCTCCCTATCAATGATAATTCACACCAAGGAAGACTTACAGCTACAGAATAAAGATATGTATTGAATATGATACACTTACTACCTGGACAACGATACACTACCCCATAAACTTTTCCCATACACATTTGTCTCTTTCCCCCTCCCTACCCTTTCAGTTATCACTCACACCAAGGAAGATTCGAACTACCCAATACACATTTGTATACAAATGCTATACTTACCACCCAGACAGTGATACACTTCCCAATACACTTTCTCCATAGTCTTTTCCCTCCTCCCCTCGCCCCTCCACAGGCCAGGAAACCCCCAAGAAACTACCATGAAAACACAAGCTAATATAGAGGTCCATGTGTGTGAATTAAAGTACAACCTTGAAAGTATGCTTTGGGTTGCAGAGGTAGAAAGTGTATGCAAGGATTGTAAGTGAAGGTTTATGGTTGGATCTCTGGGTTGTTCATAAAACGCTGTACATGTGTATGTTGGTTCGAGTGATGTGATGAAGATTTTTTGTTGGTGGTTGGGAGAGGGAGAGGGGCAGGGGGGTTGGGGTGGGTTTGTGGGGAGAGTAAGTGAAGTATTTTCAAATGTGTGGGTTGTGTATACAATCTTATGATTTTGTATTTGGTTATGACAAAATTTGTGAGTGGTGCTCAGGTGCATGGGGGTAAGGAGGGTACATTGGCTTGAGTGATTTTTTAAGGTAGGTTGGTACTTTTTTAGTGGAGGAGAGGGCAAGGGGGAGGGGTTAGGGGTGGATATTGTATGAAGAGGAGGTATAGCTAATAGAAATAGTCTTCATCACATCATTCAAACCAATAGATATATGGACAATGTTTCATAAAAAACCCACACACTCAACCATACACCTCCACTTACAATCTTAGCATACACTTTCTTACTCTACAACCCCCTTTCCAACCTTACCCACCATCCACTAACCAACGTCAAACACATGGCGTCAACCAAAATACACAAGTACACATATTTATCTACAACCCACACATGAAGCTATACACCTCCACTAACACTCACCACGTACATTGTCCACGCCTTTCCCCTTCACCCCACCACTCGTGACCACATCACTCGAAACAATGTATAGAAGTGTATATCGTTACATACAACCCCCCCCAAAAATTGGCCATATAGGTGCACTTACAGTCCCTTCATGCACTTTCAACCCCCTTCCCCCCTGCCCTAGTTCTCCCCCCTGCTTCAGCAGTACCATCCTACCTCAAACACATCACTTAAACTTATTAACAAAAGTACAGATTTCTACAATCAATCCATACACCCAACCATACATCTCCACTTACACTTCCCACATGCACCTTTTTCCCTTCTCCCATACACATTATCATAATCCACCAAATCACTCAGAATTCACACACACAATCATATCTCTACAAACAAATTCCACACATTGAAACACATCTCCATACACTCCCTATATACATGTCCCACCCCCATCCCTCATCTTTCCTCACTCAACCACCACCAAATGATATTAAACACATAACTCCAACCAGAATACAAAAGTACAAGTTTCTTACACACAGTCCATACACCCAATGAGACAACTCCACTAACAACTTGGCTTGCACTAACTAGCCATTCAACCCCCTTCTCCCAACCCACCCAACGACCTCGAACCAGCCTTAATCACATTGAATACACCAACATACAAAAAAGCACATCTTTATACACAACCTACACCGCCAGCCATATAACTTCACTTACACTTATCACGTACTGTACTGATCATTGATTATGTGGTCAAGAGTAGTTTATGACCTGTAACTTAGATTTTAAACTGTTGTTACATGTTTTTGTGTACTCAAAACGAACGATCCGGGTCATAGTTTTAGTCTCAAATTCATTATTTTCCCTTTTTTTCTCTTGGCACACCTTGTTCTGTTCGACTCTCGCATCAAGCTGTCCTCAGGACCGTCGGCAGCCTTGAGCGTAAGCCATCGCCGACATTTCCTTGCTTGTGATGCAACAGCAAAATGTTAGAACACACCTATATCCACGTTACTCTACTCGATCTTAATAGTCATGAATCATTTTTGTGTTTTTTCTTTGCGCTCACCAGATGTCAAGGTTGAAGGAATTAATTTTGTGTATTCATAATGGGACAAAAAATATGACCGCGTTGCTGAATACGTGAGTCCGTATGAGAAATAACTTTATCATCAAAATCAAAGATCAGTACGGTATACTTTCCACCCATTCCCCTTCCATCTAATCAAAACTAGCTAAACAAGTGAAAAAAACACACACAAGTGTATTTATCCACTTAAAGTTCAGACATCTAACCATACATATCCACGAGTAATCCCCACATACACTTTTAGCCCTTCCCCACCCCCATGTATAGAACCACCACTAAGCAATATCTATGAACGATTGTACCGGGAAGTACCTTGCATGGAAGCTTCATTATTTGTAGATTCTTCATGTAGTACGGGCTACACATGTTGTTAAAATGTCATTACCTTGTGGGGAATATACGAGATGGGTTGTCGGCCTCAAACCGTCAACTACCATGTTTTCGGCCCTGTGGGCCAAAAGCATGGTTCTGGTCTGTTCGCTACCTTTGATTTCCTTTGTGGACGCTGAAGGTGGGTTGAATCCTAAGCGGGAGGTGTGTAGAACTGCTTGGCTTCACATGGCCTGAGCAGGTATCTGGCCCGTGGGTATCAAACCGTATGAGTTGAGGTTCCGAGACCCATGGCTTTGTGAGTTTTGCCTCGTGGGCCAACTTTCCTGCCTGTTTGTAATAAGTAGGTGGACTTCAAGTAATGGGTTGATTTTTTCCACAACCAACCACAAGAAATCCACCAGAGTGGTGGATGTATAAGGTCATCGCTGCAAACCCCACGCCTCCCACTTTTGCCCCTGTGCATTTACTTGCTTTGTGGAGTTGTGCCCTCAGGTGGCCAATGTGCAGGACTCCAAAGAGTAACCCTTCATTTTCCATTTTTACTTCTACAACGACATTCTTTTACCGGTAGCCACCCGATGAGGCTGTCTTGCATGATTGGTACATTTGTTGCCCCAAATGCTGTCGTGTGCTGTCTAAAGCCGCGAACTTGTCCCAATTAATGCACCTGATGGGGAACCATTGGTAGTGTAGTGATTTCCAGGGAATGAGAACAAGGAATCATCATTGCGGATACTAGCGTGAGCTGGGCAGAGCGGAACTGGAAGGGGACCTTGTCGTCGCTCTTATGCGGAAGGCGGCATGGCGGCGCTGCAGGCACTTTTTCCCGGTCAAGCCGAATCTTCCTGCCCAACCTGATACCCAACAGTGTTTGTTGAACACCAGTTGAACTGCAATTGCGGCTCCAGATGGCTCCCGGTCAGGTACTCCGTGTTGTTAAGGGGCCAATGGGCGATCCACACACAACGAGCCGGATACGATTGTCGAGCAAAACGACGCTGCTCTTGGCTCTGGACCGGACCCTGGTAATTGAAAGGGTTCACGTGGCAAGAAGAGAAGAAGAAAACCCCATTGGTTGCTCGGGTGTCGTGCGTGCGAGTTGTGCTTCGGCTAAAGGCGCAAAAAGAAAAAAAGGATAGCCGCAACCGGACGCCTTCGGGAATCGTAGGGCGTATGTAGCAGCACCGACGGCAGCAGCAACAGTGACAACGTCAGCTTTAGCAGAAATTGCGTCGGCGGCGGAGTTTGCAGTATCCCGAGGAAGCCTTTGCAGACCTTAACGGAAACGGAAGGAGCCACTCGGCAAGACGAGGCTGGCAGCTGCAGCAGCAACCGCACCCCGTTATGGCAAAGCCACGCGTGCCGAAGGCGGCTGCTGCCTGGAGCTCGAGGTGCCGTGGTCCACTGCACTGCGGCACAATGCAGCCTCCGCCTGCAGCGTGCGTGGTTTTGGGTATTTCTTGCGCTCGCTTTTCTAATGTGGCGTTTGGCATGCCCAGTCTTGTTTTCCCCTTCTCTCACTTCCTCCCCCCCCCCCCCCCCCCCCCGGTCCTCAAGTCTCCCCAAGAAAACACCTTCCCCTTCTCTACCCCCTCGTCATCGTTTTACTCTCCTCCTTTTCTCCCACCCCTCCCTCCCTTCCTTCCGACCCCTTCGTCATTAGGTCCCTCCCTCCATCAGTCCCAATATACAGCCCACTGTCAATCTCCTTTACCGTCCCCGGGAAGGAGAGAAGAGGATAGAGGAAGGGAGAGAAGGAAAGGAAAGGAGGTAGGGAGGGAGGACGGGGGGGTCGGGCGAACCAGGCAAAGGAGGAAGGAGAGGAGGGAGGACTATCTGCCTCGCCCCCTCCTTTCCCCCTTCTAATTCGCTATCCTTCCCTCCATCCTTTCCTACCTTCTTCTCCTTCCTCAATCTCCCTCCCCTCCTCCTCTCCTGGGTTTCTAAGTCTCCTGTACCTCTCATCCCTCCCCTGGGCATTTCCTTCCTTCAATCTTATTTGTTTCCCTCCTTCCTTGCTTTCTTGCTTCCTACCTTCCTTCCTTCCTTCCTTCCTTCCTTCCTTCCTTCCTTCCTTCCTTCCTTCCTTCCTTTCATCCTTCATTCCTTCCTCCCTTCCTTCCCTCATTCCCTTCCTCCCTCACTCCCTCCCTCCCTCCCTCCTTTCCTACCTCCCATCCGCCCTCCCTCCCTCCCTCCCTCCCTCCCTCCCTCCCTTAAATCCTCCCTTCATCATAACCTCTCCCTCCACACTGTCTCAGGCGTAGCTGTGGCACAAAATCTGGTCGCGGTTTCACAGCTACGCGTTACTCCTTAAAGCGTCCAGCCCTCTGTGCGAAGAATACACACTGAGTGAGGCTGCAATCACTACATGCTCTGTATTGGAGACACTGAGGGCCACCAGGCTTGCAATCATGGTGTTGCGTGCGCCCTTTCTCTTTTACGTCATTGTTGCAGCATTCGGAACAATCAATCCAAGGCCTCCGTCCAAGGCTGCACTGCTGTCCTTCTATCTATGATCCTCTCCCTCGTTGTCTTCGATGGCACGGCAACAACTGCAGCTTCCGTCACAACCACTACAGCCCCCCTCACAGCTTCCGTGACCCCCGTCTCCATCTCACGGCACCTCCTCCAGACCGCCAAGTCTCCACCACCTGCCCCGCCGCCCCTGTGCGTGGGCCAGTGCTGTCCGGACAGTCCCTCTCCTCCGCGCGGCACACCCATGGTGTCGAAGGAATGGCTGTCGTCGCAGATGGCACACGGCGCGCGAATTCAGATCCGTCAACCCTTCAAGAACAGGTGGTGGCGTGTGTCCCCCAACCCGCAGTACGCCAACACCGTTCAGTGCGACACCTTCATCAAGCCGGACCGATCCACCTACTTCACTGTGCTTCGAACGAGCAACAACATGGTAAGCAGGCTCAACTGCCCTCAGCCTACCAGGCA
>SZWC01010908.1:24909-39971 GCA_023375785.1 Penium margaritaceum
ACGCACGCACGCAGGCACGCACACACGCACGCGCGCACGCACACACGCACGCAAGCAAGCATGCACGCACGCAGGCACGCACACACACGACACTGAATCGCTGTCCCCAGGTTCGCTGAGGCACTCTTGCAAATGAAGTGCATGCGCCCCAAATGCAACAAGAATCTTGAAAGAAAAGACCATCCACAGAATTGCCCCCCAAAAACATCATGCTAATCGTTACCATTATCTTCCAGGATCTGCAAAGTGCCTTCATTTCATTTCTCCAATCCCCATTGCTCTCCACACACCTTCGCTCACTACGGACTGAATTGCCGACTTAAGGTTCCGCGGTGCTCTCACACACTTCATGTGCATACGCCCCAAGTCCCACAGCTCCTGCCGCCGCTGTGCCTCTCGGGCTGCCTCTGCTGCAGCACCATCTGCTTCCCTGGCTGCCTCTGCTGCGGCAGCCACAGCAACCGCTCCGTCCGATCCTCTGGCATCATCTTTGGGGCTTATGCTGGTCACCGAGCGGACAGCTGGCCGCTGCCAGCTTCCACTCCCACGCCATGGCGCAACGCGGCAGCGCGCACGCAGCATGCTGGAAAGCACAGTGGACAGCACAGTGGGCAGCACAATGGGCTGCTGCTGATCCTGCCGATGCTGCTGCTGCTGCCGCCGCTACTGTCGTTATCGGATGATGCTGGTGCTGATACCGCCTGAAAATCCTGTCGAAGGTCCTGCTCCTGTTGCTCCAGTTCCTCCGGCAGATGCTCTTGTTACCATCAACCTCGCTAGTGCCGCTGCTGCTGCTGCTGATTCTGCTGCTGCCGCCGCCGAAGCTGCTGTTGCTGGCGACGATGCTGCTTTTGCAGCTGCTCCTGCGACAGCAGACGCTTCTGATCCTGCTGCCGATGCTGACAGTGCTAAGCCCTACCTATTCCGAAGGTGCAGGGTCTGGGCCGGTGCGTACGCCGATGCTGTTGCAGTCCTGCCACCTTGGCCAACGCAAAGCCTCTGCCCAGATGGGCCAACGCCCAGCCACAAGTGACCAGCGCACGCCTGATCCGCACATCCGATTTTGCAATTCATTCCAGGAATTCGCCAACCGCAGCGTTCGCGAGACTTTCTGCGACATCTCGGCGTTGCTGAGATTGCGCCAATGTCTGCAATATACCCCTCTTTGAATAATAAGATTCTGGTTCTACGTAACAACAGCAGATAATCTGCTCAAGGATGTCTAGAATGCCTCCAAGATGTTGGGATGCAATTCTGGGGCCTTGAACCGACGCTCCGATTTTAATTTTGATTGTGTCGGAGGCGAGATGCGGCGTGGCAAAGTCTTTCGCGCGAGACCACAATCTTTGTCAAATCCGCCAAACAGAATGACGAAAGAACCAAGAATCACATGAAACGCTCCGATTTCCAATGTTTTCAAGGTGATTTTATCCTATGTGGCATCGTTCCCAAAATCTGGGTAACATATTATTGGCGAAAGTAACTGAAATAAAACAAAATTCCTGGGATGTTGATTCTAATAAAAAAATCAATTAAGATTAGAATTTTACAAAATCTTCAACAACATCTACGGTATAACAGACAATCTCTTCTTGCCGCCAGCACAACAAAAATTTCCGGCTGCATACAATACAAGGCGCTAGGTGTGCGAGTCAGCCGTCCAAGTCGACTCACCCTTTGGGACTAGCAGCGACTCACTTAGATGGGCGAGTCGCTACAGCCTACCTTAGCATGGCCTCCGAAGAATAAGGAAGTGTGTCCATCAAAATCGGACAACCAGACCCGCGATTTTGAAGGAGTACTACGTGATCCCTTGCTGATTCACACCAATTCCCTCCAAGTCAAAGAATCATACAAAAATCATAGTTCGAGAGGGAAAACTTGGAAACCATATAATCAAAATCAAAATCAGAGCATCGGTTCGAGGCCAAGGTGTTATACAAATTGTAACATTGAGCAGACGTCCACGATTCACATGGACGAGGTGTAGCAAAGGATGATTCGAGGAAGGGCAAACCTTCATAAGTTGTAACTAGTGATTAGTGTTCTTCGTGAACAAGAAATCCAAACACCAAAATCATTTTGAATCATCTTTGCAGCGCATTCAAGTGGACCATCCGCAAGTGAGGGAAATTTCCTCTTGTCTTTTGAGATTTAAGTAACTTACACTTCTACCATCAAATTTACATACGCCATTTCTTTGTCTTCATCGCTCCAAAAAGCATCTATTATGCATTAAAAAATCTTCTGGTTACTTATTGCCTCAATTAAACAGGATGTGGTCATGGTGTCAAAAAGTGCTGGGATCAAATAGGTTTAAAATATTAGATGAAATGGGACACAACACTTGTTTTAAGGAGAGAGCTGAAAACAGGGTTCACTAGCCAATTCTCTCAAAGAATTACATTTTGTTGGTATGTTTGATGTTGAATTCATGAATAGATTTCTCAATTTGCACTTTTGCGTGTTCCCTCTCGCTCTTATGAAAGCCTTGCACAACAAACACATTTTTTATGTCCGTGGTGACATAGTAGGAACATTAAGGTCAAGCTTAAGCTTTCATTCTGATTTAAATCCAAGGAAACATTAAATTTGCGGTAGTTCCACAAAGCTAGCAGGAGGATACAATCTATGAATAGAAGGAAGAATTTTTTATTTGGCTTTTGATTCAAAAACTGTGATTTAACAACATTGCAAATGTTTACGAGCTCTCTTGAACAAATTGCAACACCCTGTCGCACTCACCAAACCTCAATTCAAAATCCAAATCAAAGCTTTGGGTCATCCCCAATGGCGCTACAGACAGCCCCCATCCTCCTCTGTTAGGCCTTCCTCTGTCCCCTCTCCCTCCTCCCGTATGCCCCTCTATACTCCTCCACCTCTCCTCTCCCATCCCCCTTCCTTAGGCCTGTTCTTTGTCAAAGGAGGCTAGAGGAAAGGCATGAAGGGAATGCCAACTGTCGTCATTGGTGTGGTAGGCTAGTAGCGTGTCCGCCAACCCGGAGCCATGCCTTTGAAGAATGGCATTCCAAATTTCGTCATCTAGTGCTTCTATAGAGCGATGTGCATCTTTGTGCAACCATTTAGAAGACCATATGCTTGCAACATGGCATGGATGCACACTCACGTGCGCGCACACACCCAACGTGATTGCTCTAAGAGCGCATTGCTAGATTCATAGTGAATCATGGAAAGAAAGCACATACGCATAATGTGATCATTCTAAGCAAGACAGCCAAAGTTATAGTGAGTCATGAGGGACAAATCACAAATAGACACACACGCACATGCATACACACATGCACACCTATCGTTTTACGCATGCGCGCACGCTTGCACGCACGCACGCATACATACATGCACCCACATGACGTTGAACTGAAGGCGTCATGTTTGCTGTGGCACTCTTGCAAATGAAGTGCATTAGCCTGAAATACAACAACATTTTTTAATGAAGTGACCATCCATAGTCTGCTAGCAAAAAATAATTCAGACTAACTCCCAAGGGCCAATAAAGTGCCTTCATTTCCTCCCATACCATAGCTCTCAACTGACCTTTGCTCACAACATAATGAATTGCATCCTCTAGGTTTCGCGTTGCTCTAACGCACTTCTTCTACATGCGCCCCACGCCCCACAACTCTAAAGGTTAACATGCCTCTCGGGCCACCTTTGATACCAAACCATGTGCTTTTTGGCTGCCCCTACTATTGCACTGGCGAGCACACCAAGTGAATTCGCGGCAACCCTTGCTATTGCAACAACATTCACACCCTTTTTCCCTTAGCTACTTCGACTATGGTAGATAAAGCAATTACTCCGTCTATGTTTTTGCAATATCCTTAAAGGTTGATGCTTTTCATTAGCAACCGAACAGGCCCAACACTTGGCTAGTGCCATCTTCTAGTCCCACGCTCCAGTAACGTGTATGTAACATGATGAAAAAGAGATTGTGCATCAAAAAAATGGACAGCATAGTAGACAACACAATGGACAATATAGTACTTGGATACTGAACTTATTGCCACAGACCCCCACTATTGTTATCGAATACCGCACGTATTGCTACCACCTCAAAGTCCTATAGATGGTGCTGCTCTTATTAGTGAAGTTTGTCCGGCACATACTCTTACTAACATCCACATTCATACTACCACTACTGTTGTTTTTGTAACTTCTTTTACAACCGCTACCAAACCTAAAGGTTTTGCTAACGTCGTTGCCTTTGCAACTGCATTTGTTATCATAGATGTTGGTGACAATGATGATAGTGCTAGGCCCTCCAAATTCAAAGGTAGAATATCTTGGCCGGTACACACGCCCATGCCATTAGTGCCTATCCGCTTTGGACCACGCGAAGGCACTGCCCAAAAAGACAAACGCATAACGGTGGAAAATGGATACCTCATTCGCAGATTTGGTTTGAAAATTTATTGCCATTGCCATCGGCGATGACAAGCTTGTAGTATAAGATGCTTTCCACGACATCTCGGCACAGTCGCAATTGAGTCAATGATGTTTAGGATGTCCTCAAGTGTGGAAAAAATCATTTTAGACTTTCATAGTACATATCTTACCATCACAGAAATGGTTATACTTCAAAAGGGAGAGCTCAGAATTGAAAGGTGATTTAGGGAGGAGCAAACAAGAACACTTTGTGATTTTTAAAACTTAATACTTTGTTAAGAAGTTATCCAACTACCCTAGTTCCTCCTATCCTTTTAAGCTTTCCAACTCATCCCCTATGAACCACCTTTGTTTTGCTCGACATAACACTTGGTGAAAAGGGTAAATGGAGTTAGTAAAGAAGCCAACACATTAACTACAAGGCCACAACCTCGCATAAGTCCTTAATGCATATTTCCAATCCAAAACACTCAACGCTCATGACGGTAGTAGTGAACGGAGCAAGCACACTGAACAAGGAAGAATAGGGACCACTTTGTATCTTTGCAATGAAAGATTACCAACATGTAGTCCAAACTGATCTATAGGAAACCCAAAAACTAGCGACAAGCTTTGCAGTGAATATCACAACTTTGATGACTCTAATGGCTATAGAAATAATGAAATCCCTTAATCTTATTCAACCTTTCACCTTTGCCATTGTCTGACGAGGTCATACGAGGCGTAATGGGATGCACCTCTTGACAAGCTCACATTATTGAAGAACTTAGAAAAAAAATAATGACTTGAGAACATTAACATATACGTTATTTAACACACCATAGCTATGAAGGACCTAAAAAATACGCACATGTAACAAAAACCATTCACGAAGAGGAAAAACAACTCTCGAATGAACCCGAAAGCTAATCGAGAACTCTCAATTCCTTCAAACCTACAAAATATGAACAATAATGAGTTTGCATGTGATTGACAAGTAATGAAGATACTTAATTGTTACATGGTGAACAATAAAAACAACATGAAAATTGACTTTGTACTCTAGCTTTAGCATGACATAACTTTAGTTGGTGGTTTGTTATGGAGGCCATCTAATGGTAAGAAGAGACCAATGATGGTGAAGAAAATGGTTAGAGACCACTCTTTGATCGTTAACAATATGACTGTCATTTCTTGATTGGTTTTTAAACCTGGCATTACTCTTTGCCTCCACCAAAAAACAGGACAAACATCATGCATCATCTTCTCTTCTTCTCCCAAAATCCAAGTTAGATATCAAATGCACGGTTAAAGCTCAAATGATTTCATAAGCAATCTAGCGTGGACTAGCACACATGAATTTTTAACAAAAGCATCATCAGCACTAGCCTTGCTCCAAAACAAAACACAGATTCAACCAAAAACTGGCCTGAAGCATGTCACCTCACGACTATTTTTAATATCCTTGTGATCCATGTATTCACTTTATGAAAATAACTAAAAATGTGTGATCCTCATATTCTCTCGCTTCTTTGCATCCCAAAACATTACAAGTGATTCTCCCAATGGGTGCCAAACTTTAACTTTGAAGTTTTGTTTCTCACATATTAAGGAGGGAAGTTAAGGTAATACATTATTTTTGCTATTTGAAAGCTTATAAATTTTGTTTTAAAAGACATCAGTTGTGTTGAGTGAGACTAACAGCGACGAAAATCTCTTGGATGCATAGCCTTCGACCTGATCAATTATAAGACACCATTCACACAACACTCACTATTGCACCAATGAGTGCAGAGCAAAGTTCTTCAACATTTAAGAAACAACAATGTAACTTTGTGTAGAAGACATTACAAGGATCTTATATATTTGTGATTCTCCAATGAAATCAGAGATTACGTACGAGAGCATGGACGGTGGAAGGTTGTTATTCAGAGGGGACATTGAAAGCACTATACTACTCGGAATCCAATATGACCTGTAAAAAATGACTACACCAAATGATTTCTTAAAATATTTACAATCCATGTCATGCTGAGATAAACCTTAACTTCCAAAAACCACATCTTCAATGGAAATTTATGTCGAGGTTCAATGTTACCAACACCTATACTAGACATGCAAGAAGGCATGCCATATTTAATTTAAGTGTCACAAGCGCTATCAACATGCCAAAAACAGGAGTGGTTAATTGACGAAGTATAAGAGTAAACACGGAGGGTGCTACTTGATACGAAGATCTTGAGTTCATAAACTATTAACATGAGCAGGTCACAAGTCATGTGCATGGATTTTGTGATTTCAATGTTTTTGTTGGGGTATGAGGAGGACCGACCGACAATATTGATGTTAATGATAATTTTCATAGACTCTAATCAACGCACTCAACCATTGATGTATGAAAACGTGTATTCACACATCCACGTGTTTTTTGACTAATCCTCGACATGGAAGCATTTCATTAGAGCCCACATACACATTCCTTGCAAACATAGAAAATACCATTATCATTTTCATGAAATAATGTAGCTTTAGTGAAAATCCAATGTTCCCTTTCATGTTAAGTTCCAAAAACAATTCCTAGTACACTTCTTCAAAGGTAATGTGATTGCTTATACATGATGCAACCTTGGGGTTTAAAACGTCTCAGAATTTTATTAAAATCACTAAATAGAGGAGCTTCTTAATGTCTTTCAAACAAAGTTATACTTTGAAAGATAGATTTCCACATCAAACCAAGGGTTGTTTAAGGAAAACATACACATGTGCAACTTTTGATCTAACAACCAAGAGAATTATTCTCACTTTTAATTCAATGTGTGGGAAACATAGCATTATGAACTTGTTCGATGAGGGTCCCAATATTATTTGCTCACATGGTTTCCCATTAAAACACTATCCAAAAGAAAACCTACAAAACCTTCAATTTGCAACGATGCACATAAACCATTTATTTTGGTTGGCATGAAGGTTCCCACGCCATTGCTTTGATCACACTTTTGTTGACGAAAAACAATTTTTTTGGCTTGAGGTTCCACGATGCTCTTATACACTTCATGTTCATGCACCACACATCCCACGACTCCCATCGCTGCCTTTCCGCTTAAGTTACCTCTTCTACTGCACCATGTGCTACCTAAGATAACCCTACTAGCTTACCAATAAGCACACCAAATGCTCCCCTTGCCTTCTCTACTATGCTAGCCATAGCACCGGATTTTTCCAATCCCTTACCATTGTCTTTAGGTCTGGTGCTAGTCAGTGGTAACTCAACTAACTCGACAAATTCCTCCTTCCAACTTCAACTCCCACGCCATGGCAAGACAAAATAGCGCATAAGATTCATTGGATAGCATTGTCGACAACATAATGGATGGTATAGAATGGATAGCAATCGATAAGAAAAACACGTTGGATAACATAAAGTATACAAAATAATGGAGAACATACTTGACAACACACAGTGTAAATCACACATTAAACACCACACAATAGAAAACACATAACATATAGCATATATTGGACACCACACAATAGACGGCACAAAGTGCATAGTGGAAAGAGGATTACACACAGTCAAAAGCACACATTAGACAACATAATGGATAGCACAAAGGGAATAGCACATGTGCACATCACATTGTGAATGCCATTGTGGACATCACACAACGTAAATTACACAATGGATATCACATATTGGACAGCACACAATGGACAAAACATAATGGATAACACATAATGGAAAGCACATAGCAGTAAAACATAATAAACAAAACATAATGGAAAACACATAGGGCACAGCACACAAGGCACAACACAAAGTGGATAGCACAAAATGGAAAACACAATAGAAAAATGAATTTTGAGTCAAGGGCTTTAAAACTCGGCTGACTATACACTTGAGCAAACATCTACCTGTTGTATAAGGGGCTGGATCTTGAGTTAAGATTGAAGATTCAAAGATCTAGCAACATGGATGAGCTGCCCAGGAGTTGATCCAAGATGATAAACCTAGCATGAATACTTTGTCTTTGCTGCTGAATACCGCTAAGCCTTCATATAATGATATTGTCACTACGGCTATTGTTATTTCTACTACAGCAACCACCGCCGCTACCTTAGTTAACGACTAATATTGTTGCTTCTACCAATTGAGAATTAAGCCAAAGGTTTTGCCGCTATTAGTCGAATCCCTCAAAAAAATGCTCCTGTTTCCATCAATGCCGCTTGTCTTATTGCTAGTGCTAATGTTATCGCCACGTAAGCCGTTGCTACTAGTAAAGTGGTTGCTTTTATAGTTTCTCTTTCTAGAGTAGATGCTTGTGACCTTCAAAACCTTGCTTGCCCCTCCCTACTGAAAAATTGAAGGTTCTTGCGCCTTAAGCAATGCTTGGATTCTAGATTTTCGTGTCTAAATGAAAGGTAAGATGCAGCATTACACATTTGTCAATGAAATCTCATTTACATTTGCAATATTTGCAATTTTATTACTCCATTATCAAATTTATTTCACTCTTTGATACTCATTCTAGCTTCATTCCTCCCACACCATTAAAAACTCACTAAAAACCCTACTCAATGCTACAAACCTTCACGTATGATAGTAAGCTAAATGAAACCCAAAATGGACAAAAATAAAAGAATGAACTATATTTAGGCCTTTTCATTGTTACATTCCTTGTAGAATTAGAACCTAGGCTTTTGATGATGCAATATGGGCGATTGGTGGGGCTTTTCGCCTTTAAAAACAGAAACAATATATGACAAAGTGGGACTAAGGGAAACAAAAGTTTCACCCTCATTACAGGTCATTTTGATATATTTACTTCATTAGAGAAACCAAGAAAGCCCTTTGGATGACAAGGATCTACTCATAGGAACAAAATCAAGATGAATGTGCCGGTTCTTCCCTTTGCTTGGTGTATTCGCCAACGCAATTATACCCCAGCCACCTTGATGAATGCTAACAACTTTGTCCCATGTGCGCTAATGTTTTCTTTCAAATGCCTCCTTGAAAGTGGCAACTATGCCCATAATTATTCTTCATTTGGTTGTTCACAATGGTCATCGGTACACTTTGTCTTGTCTTTTGTAGCAAAGTTTGGTGCACTTCCCTAATTTTTTCAATGATTCCCAGACAAAGCATCAAGTCATAGTAGATAACTTCAATCTTGTCCAGAATTGTCTTTTTTTGTTCTACGTTCATGAAAATTCTGAAAGACTTGGCTCCAATAAAAAAATTTGATTTCACAAACATTTGGGAGCATTTTCACGTTTCATAAAGATGTATTCGTTAAGAAAATGCAAATACGAGATTTTCTTGCACATCCTTGTGCTCCTTCTGTAATCAACATTCATTTCCTATCTTCTTCAAGATATAGAATTTCCCTTACCCATAACCTTCGTACATTCTATCCTCTTAAAAGGCATCATATTACAGTAAATGTGCAAGGTGATTTTTTCTCTCTTTAACCAAAAATAGATTACATGAAAAATGAGTAAGGACTAATTCTACGATTTCTTTCTAAAGGTGTGACATGATGCTATAAAATGACGCAATGTTTTCATTCTCTCTACTAAATGCGTGACAAATACCTAACACTTTCAATTGCATAAAATCATCATATGGTCAAAACGTATGAAAAAAGATGCCAACTTCCACCTCAAGTGCAAGTGGAAGAATTGATACAACCTATATGTGCCTTCATCTTATGTACATGCCATAAGCCATCATTCTTTGCGTACAAGCGTCGAATACTTCATTTCTTGCCAACTTTTTCAACTCGCAAGCGTCATTGAACATATTTTGAAAAATCCAACTAGTTCTTTCTACATTACTGGTCAGTTCAAAGTGTAAGATTAGAGTGAAAAGTGTCTTTCATTTGAAAGAAGTTGAAATTGAATTCATCAAGTGATAGTGACGTGAAATAATCCTTGATAGGTTGAATTATAGTTTAATGCATATCAATTTTGAGTAGATGGAGGTAATCTTTAGATTTCGATTACTGCTATACCCATCCTTGTCTTAAGTCAGCCAACAAAAGAATGGAAAATAACTGAAAAGATGGATAATTCAAGAGAGAAGAGGAAGGGGGTAGAGAGGGACACAACTATATAGAGTACAATGGAGAAAATCTAACATGATGTGGCTATATCCTAGCAAGTTATTGGGTGTATCAGAATGGAAGAATGTACATTCATGCATTTCATGTAGAACAATCTTGATGCATTCCATGGTGTAAGATCTCCACTCATAATGTCACATTGTAGCACAGACAATTGTATGCATGGGACAAGAAATGGAATTGTGGAAGTCATAATGTCCTCAATAAGAGAGATAGCAAAATGCACACTATTCTTGTTTTCCTTATTGATTTACATATCTTTGTGTATACAAGTCGTAATGTTACAAAATCAGTGGTATTTACATGAATTGACCCATGAAGGTGGGCTTTAGGATTGTCATTAGGGGATGAGGTTCATGTTAGCGTATTGTGGCCCCGAAGAAGCCATAATAGGTGTCAAATATGTGATTGAAGAGTTGATTATAGGTGTAAAAAGGAGGTTTTGTTCAGCTTTCAAAGCACAAAATGGAGACATCTTCCCCTATTAGGGGTAAGGTCGATGTTGATTACGAGAGATTTGACAAGTCTTTTTGTTAAGTGTATGCATAACCTTTCCATAACACTATGGTTGGAAATGTGCACAGATCTACGTGAAGTCTTGTGGAGGGAAGTGAATTGCACCAATACATGATGAATACGTGAAAGGAGATGCCCATGTTGTGGCATGGTGTTATGTCTCTCTTCTAGAAGCATGCAAAAGTACGCCATCCTTGATTGTTTGGATTGTGTGTTAAAAAGTTCATAAGAACGCTTTTTATGTCAATATCCTCTCATACACTAGCTCTTTAGTTCAAGTTGTTTGATTTTTTACGTGTGGAATCTTCTTAGAAATGGATGGTGATAGGAAAACTTCCAAAAATAATGTTCTTGGTGATAGAAATACTTGATCCCATGAAGAGAAAATGTTTTTGACAATGTGCCATAAATAGTTTTCCCCCAAAAATGCCAATTATAGTTCCAAAAATGGTTGTTGAGAAAGAACATGTAACACGAATGCATGTATGGTTGAGGTAAAACATTTCACTCACTTATGTTTAATCTTGAAAAATTAATGTTGCCAATAAATGAATTGTTTGTCTACACATTGAACTACTTTTCATTGACCTGTTAAATCATTTATTTAGCCATTTGTTTCAACTCTTTTACGTGGTTTCAACTTATTTGTGGATCGTTTATTGTTATGATTTGTTTTTAACGGGTATTGAGATTGTGACTTATTTGTCACGTGCTGTATGTATAGCTATTTGTTTTGGCGTATTAGTTAACGTGTTACGGCATGTTATTAGTGCATTGTTTATGTCAACTTGCGTAACAAGCCATTGTGATGCATCATATTGTATCCACATCTTGTTGTCATCAACTTCAAACATAATCTAATGTTTTGAACTACAATCATCTTATCGTTATCTGAGGCACATCGAGTATTGAGCTAGTCTACATTGTTTTCTTTTGTGGTAAATCATTTTGTAAGTACAAAGTAATCGAGAATCTAGTCTTCCCATTGTAAGCTTCACATAAAGGAAGATGAAGAGCACAAAGTTCAGCCTATACTACATGCAAGGCAAGGTGTACATTTTGTACCATTGTTGACTTGGTCAGTTACCAATTATTGTATTGATTCACACATCCAGGTCGTGCTCAACGATACAGGTGACACCCCACATAGCTTTGAGTTTCTTTAGGTCAATGTGGAAAGGCCTGACATCGAGCATTGCAATGAATCGATGATTATTGGCATTTTGTGGTTGAAGGAATTCTACACTCTTATTAGGGTTTTCATGGAATTTGCGATTTTGTATGATTTCACGCCAGTGATGTAAGTGTTTTGAATCAGTGTAGTGTTTGATTGGAGCTCCTCTCTTCTCTCTACATGGTTTTGGAGTTAAAATTCTAGTGTTGTATGACTTTCTTTTGTTGAGACGGTGCCTCATTTTGCTCCTCAAAGCAAATCACCTAGGTTTGTATTTGGATTTCATCTTAGAAAAATGCTAAGAAACCGTTGATGTGGAAACATTTATTTAAAACAAAATTGCTCTTTGCCATTTTGATTCTGGGCATTCCTTGTGATTTTGCCTCTTCACTTATGGAATGAAGGTGGAAGACATGTGGAACGGTTCCATGTAGGCAATCTTTGGATTTTTGTGCTGTTTAATTGTCCTGTAATATTTGTAGAATTGCTTAAATTGGCGTCCCTGCAGTGGTGATTTTGCAAGCATGGGCAACACCTCGCTTATGGACTCATCCTTTTACAATCCACCAAATGATAATGTTCGCTTCTTAGAATCACTAGCGTCGGTTCATGGCCTAATGAAGCGTCTGCATGCGCAAGTACTTTCCGCTAGGAAGAAGTCACTTCCTTTTGGAATGAGCTGGTGTTGTGATGTTGCTGTTGAGTTTAGGGCTTCATTCATTTTGTGCCTAAGTTAGGATTCTTTTGTGATTTTGTCATCGAGAGGGAGCCGGCTCACATCAGTGGGACCTGACTGTTGAGTCCACATTTATTGTAGTTTTACTCGTTTCGACATCGATGGCTGAACTTCCTGATTTTGCGGACGCGAATCCCACTCTGATGGGCCTCCCCCCTACTACGCATCTACCAAATAGAGCGATGTCAAGCTACACGTGTCATTTCGATAAATTTCAAATCGATTTGAAAATTGTCCTCAACCGTAGGTGATTGAGTCAATATAGTGAGAAAAAATGAACAGATTTTCACATGAATGTCTTCATTGTGGGTCTTAGCTTTCATTCTTTTCTTTGTCACATGTAAGACGTTTTCCAGATGTCGGGATTCTCGCCACGTAGGATTTTACGATGATGAAATCATGGGTTATCGGCGGGAAACCATCGATGTCCCCTTTGGTTCTGAAACGGAGTTTTGGCGCACTTGCAAGCATTTGCGAGCGCTTCTGACTTCGTCGCCACGCCACCTTTCGCTAACCGAGCCGGCAGGACCATAGAATCAATATCAAAATCAAAGCGCCGGTTCACCCCCTATGAAGAGCGCGCTTCCGAGTTGAGGAGCAACCTACTGCCCTCGCATCGGCCGCTACTAGCGGCCCGCTAGCGTGGTGGCACAGCAGCCAAGCCGGTTGGCTCGTCGCCCGCCGTCGTGCCCAGCGCGGTGGATCCCGAGATGTCCCTCATGGCATCAGTGAGCGCAAGAGATGTCCTCACACACACTGGAGGACTGACGGCGCCGAAGGCGTTGTCACAGGCCGACCACCTACGTGGCAAGGCAGCTTGAGGAGAAAGGAGCTTCAGGAGGAAGCAGCTACAGGACAAAGGTGCTGCAGGACAGAGGGACTGCAAGAGAAGAGGAGACACTTGGAATAGCAGCTTCACCTGACACCAGGTCCACGACCAAGCAGCTGCAGGGCGACGAAGCTTCTGTGCAACGTATCTGCGGGACGTAGCGGTTTCAGCACAAAGCTGCCACGGGACAGAGTCAGCTTCAGGGCATAGCGGCTGTAGGACAAAGTTACTACAGGACAAGTCCGCTACAGGACAAAACTGCCAGAGGAAGAAGCAGCTTCAGAATAGAAGTGCTTGAGGGAGAGAGCATCTTCTTCTTCTTCTTCTTCTTCTTCTTCTTCTTCTTCTTCTTCTTCTACTTCTCCTCCTCCTCCTCCTTCTTCGTCTTCTTCTTTCTCTTCCAGAGGAAAAGCTTTCTTCTCTTCATTTCTCCTCCAAGGGGCCGCCGAGATGGCCAACAGGACGGACCCACGCGCGCGCAGCGTTCATGGCACCAACCCCCAGAATCTGGTGGAGAAGATTCTGCGCGCCAAGATCTACCAGAACATGTACTGGAAGGAACACTGCTTCGGCCTCACAGGTGGGTGACAGAGAAGAGCATGACCGAGCGATCCCTCTGGAAGTCCTTATGAAAGAAAAGCATTTTCTTATTGAAAGTGCTGACAGACTTATCATCCCCTGGACCGAAAGATACAGCGAAAGGATATCTGCTTCTGCCCTACTGTTGACTGTGGTGTAGCGTCCAAGAGAATACACTTCTGCAAAGAAAGAAAGGAAGAGCAGCTCCCTTGCAAGCCCGGTGCACTGGCTTTTTCAAGTGAAGGGGTGCTTCTTCTGCTTACCTCTTGCATTCTGCCCTTGTCCTTGCCGCCGCAGCAGCCGCCACAGCAGCCGTTGGAGCAGCCGCCAAAGCAGCAGCCGCCACTGCCGCCGCCGCAACCACCGCCGCTGCTGCCGCCACCGCCGCCGCTGCCACTGCCGCTGCCGCCACCGCCGCCGCCACCACCGCCGCCACCACCACTGCAGCCGCTCCCGCTAGCATTGCTACTGACACTACCATCAACATCACCACTGCCGCCGCACCGCTGAGATGCCGATGCTGCTGCTGCTGCTGCCTCTGCTCCATCTGCTGCCATTCTGCTATGACTGCCATGGCCGTTGCTGCGGCCCTCCTACCCCCACCACCTTTGTAGCCCCCGCTGCTGTTGCAAACGTTACTGCCACAGTTGCCGCCGCAGGTGCTGCCTGCGCTGCTGCAGACAGTGTGTGTGTGTGTGTGTGTGTGTGTGTGTGTGTGTT
>SZWC01010908.1:61234-75281 GCA_023375785.1 Penium margaritaceum
GCCAGACAGATGTTTGCCAGACAGATGTTTGCCAGACAGATGTTTGCCAGACAGATGTTTGCCAGACAGATGTTTGCCAGACAGATGTTTGCCAGACAGATGTTTGCCAGACAGATGTTTGCCAGACAGATGTTTGCCAGACAGATGTTTGTTACAATCGAGTTCATTAAGACGCTGTGCCAAGTGCTTCAACTAGATTCACTCCTCGGAGCTCTAACAAGCAAGCTGACAGCAAGCAGGCTGGCAAGTTGACAGCAAGCAGGCTGGCAAGTTGACAGCAAGCAGGCTGGCAAGTTGACAGCAAGCAGGCTGGCAAGTTGACAGCAAGCAGGCTGGCAAGTTGACAGCAAGAAGGCTGTCAAGGTGACGGCAAGAAGCACATGCCTCATGAAGATGATGACCGAGGCACATGCTGCAAACCGTTTGCACGCTCTCATGGGCAGACTGTGCCAAATTCCACGTCAATCCATTCTGATTTTTCATAACAATCGTTCTCTTTTCGTCTCCTTTGTCTCTTGCGGTGCAGTGTGCTCCTGCTATGCTAGTTTGGTCACCATTCTATTCTGCATTTTTGTGCTCTTCTCCAAAGCAGACTTTTCCAAATCAGACTTTCTCCGAAGCAGACTTTTTCAAAGCTGTCTTCTTTCCTTCACATTCCCGTCTTCTCATGCAACCGTCCGTCCGGTCCCTTCTCTGCTCGTCTCACACGTTGGAATGTGTTCCGTGTTTGTGTCTGTTGCATGTACCTGTTGCGTGTTTGTGTCTGTTGTGTGTTTGTGTCTGTTGCATGTACCTGTTGTGTGTTTGTGTCTGTTGTGTGTTTGTGTCTGTTGCATGTACCTGTTGTGTGTTTGTGTCTGTTGTGTGTTTGTGTCTGTTGTGTGTTTGTGTCTGTTGTGTGTTTGTGCCTGTTGTGTGTTTGTGCCTGTTGTGTGTTTGTGTCTGTTGCGTGTACCTGTTGCGTCTTTGTGTCTGTCCGTGTGTGCGAGCGAGCGAAATCCAAACCCTCAATCAGGGAGCGCAAGGAGGCGAAGGTGACTGACGGCACGGACCACGAGGATCCTGAAATTGCGGAAGCCAATCGCCTGCGTGCCTCGCTTGGGCTGAAGCCGTTGCGCTTGTGAGGGGGCAGCAGGAGGGGACGTTCAGCGTCTCAGTGTTCACTGCAAGGTTCCTCACAAAGCGCTCATGCTTTGTGAGGGACGGAGGGCAAAGGAAAGCTGGATTGTGCAGAAGGGGGTGGAGGTAGGGAAGGGCGGGAGGTNTGTTGTGTGTTTGTGCCTGTTGTGTGTTTGTGCCTGTTGTGTGTTTGTGCCTGTTGTGTGTTTGTGCCTGTTGTGTGTTTGTGCCTGTTGTGTGTTTGTGCCTGTTGTGTGTTTGTGCCTGTTGTGTGTTTGTGCCTGTTGTGTGTTTGTGCCTGTTGTGTGTTTGTGTCTGTTGCGTGTACCTGTTGGGTCTTTGTGTCTGTCCGTGTGTGCAAGCGAGCGAAATCCAAATCCTCAAACAGGGAGCGCAAGGAGGCGAAGGTGACTGACGGCACGGACCACGAGGATCCTGAAATTGCGGAAGCCAATCGCCTGCGTGCCTCGCTCGGGCTGAAGCCGTTGCGCTTGTGAGGGGGCAGCAGGAGGGGACATTCAGCGTCTCAGTGTTCACTGCAAGGTTCCTCACAAAGCGCTCATGCTTTGTGAGGGACGGAGGGCAAAGGAAAGCTGGATTGTGCAGAAGGGGGTGGAGGTAGGGAAGGGCGGGAGGTTGGTGTGTGGATGCACGCAGGGGTCGTTGTCGTCAGATTGAGGAGCCATAACTTGCGTTGTGGAGGAGCCCAAGTCACTGCAGTGTTTCGGGAGAACATATGAAGCGGGTCAAAGATGGCAGTGATGGGAGCGTGGAGTGAGTCAAGTGAGATTTTGGGCTCTAGATGGAAGCATGGGCAAACCGGTGCGAGGATAGCAGATGCAAAAACACTGCATAGAACCACGCAAAACATGGTCCGTGACATAGTTTACGGCATGCGATTCTAGAGAGGAAGGGCAAAGAAACAAAACTCTGAGAACGTGACGAGGTGATACCATCCCCGAACAAGAGGTTGTGTGGGGATTCACACAGAGATTGTGGTGGTCAAAGTGGGGAGCCATACATTGCATCACAAACAATATGGAAGACCTAGTTTTGGCTGTGTTTCCCTGGGAGAATACTGAGAGGGTCAAAGCTGGCTAAGATGAGAGCAGGGCGAGTCAGGTGAGTTTTTCTGTGGACACAGGCACAAGCAAACAGGTGTGGGGACGGCAAAGACAAGACTGCCATGCAAGAGCACTTGGAACATGGTTCGCGATGCAGTTCATTGCATGTGATTTTAGTGAGAAAAGACTAGGAAACAAGAATCGGAGTAAGCCACAAGGTTGTACCTATGTGCATGGAAGGTGGTGTGGGCATCCACACGAGGGCAATGGTCATTAGATTGAGTGGACACAAATTGTGTTACGGTATGAAAGGGGAGCCCTGATTGCGGCTACGCTTTGTCAATGAAACATGGAGAGGGTTAGTGGTGGCAACAACGGAAGTGGGATAGAATTGGTGAACTTTTAGGCTCGGAAAACTGGTTGGGGGATGGCAAAGGCAAATGGAGCGTGCACAAGCGCGCAAAACATGGTCTGTAACACAAGTTTTGGCTTGCGATTCCAATTAGGACCAGGAGAAAATGGAGCAAGTGACAATGTGATACCATTGCCGGACGGGAGGTGGTGGGGGATTCACACAAGGGTTGTGGTGGATGGAATGGGAACCAATAGATTGCCTTATAGATTGGAAGGGACGTCCTAGTTATTGTTGCGTTGCCTTGTAAACTTACAAAGAGGGCCAGAGGTGGTGGTCACGTGAGCAAGATTTGTGGAGTGGGTATCTAGGCTCCAGGGATGGCGGCGGTACTACCGACAACGCAGTAACGCGCAATATTGTACCGCGGTATGACGCATACCGCGGTACGGTATTTCTGTGACGGTACCGGTACGGTATCGATACTAACCTCCTCAAAAACCGTAGTGGTAACGCAGTACGGTACGACGGTACCGTACCGCGTTACTCTCAAAGCTTACAGACAAAAAGGACAAGAAAAGGTTGCTGATTCTCGCGGACACGATTGATTGACGATGGGGATGCCAGGAAAATGTTATCTGGGCGTGAAAACTACATGATGGGGTTGAGTATCCGACAAATTTACAAAGTACCGTGGTAATCATGGTATAACGTGATTACCGCTCAGTAACGATCCAAAAAAAGCATTAAATTCTGTGTACCGCGGTACTTTCGGCAAGAGTACCGATACCGCAGTACGNCTCCAGACGTAGGTGTAGTTACTAGGCAGCTTCCTAGATGAGCTGTGTGGAACGGGTCGGGTGAGCACAATGGAGCAAGGGGCATGCCATAGATGCGGTCAATGCCTTTTGCCTTAGAAACCAAATCACACCGAGACCATGTGACAAAGGAGGAGCGAGCGAGATAAGCACCAGTGAGCACGCACCCATAGCAAGCATCACGCTCAGGTGGACAAGTGCCGCCACCCAGAGGTCGAGCCCGACCACGCGGATTAGACCAATGGCGACTACTCACCAGCGCACGGCAAAAACCGGCATGGTGGCCCCCTAAGGATCATCACCCGGGAAATGTGCAACTCCAAAACACTTCAAGGCAAGAAAGCATGATGCAGGGCATGGCAATGAGAGTGTACGAGTCATAGCATCTACCGCATCACACAATCACAGGAAGTCATGCAATGGCCATGTATGTGATTGACAGCACTCCACGGTTCAGCAGTATCTTCATGACGCCAGAGGCTCCAGCCAAGGTGGGCCCGCATGACCTCTCCCCAGGCATGGTCATTGTCATTTAGTATATACATGTGTGTGCAGAGTGTGGGAGACAAGAAGGCATACAATTGTGAGTGGCCAATGAACTTCAACACTCCCCCATGACTCGCAGGCAAGCAACCCACACACATGAAGAGAACAACGGGAAGGGATGAACAGAAGTACCAGAAATACACCTTGCAAATCAACCTGGGTCATGCGGACAGATGGGACCAATAGACTGAACAACACCTTTCAAGACATTTCGGCTTAGGGCCTTCGTGAGAAAATCAGCTCTCTGAGATCCTATATCTACCCAGACAACTTAGACAATGCCAACAGCAATGCACTCGCGAACAAAGTGATGCTCTACATTGATGTGCTTGGTGCGTGAGTGATGCATGCCATTGTTCTCAGCAATGGCCTTTGTGCTTTGGTTGGAACAGCGCAGGGTGATGCAGCGGATGGGAACACGCAACTGTTGCAACAGACAACACAGCCAAACAACCTCACATGTGCTTGTGCCAAGAGCAAAATACTCAGCCTCAGTCGTGCTGCGAGCAACACACCCTTGTTTGCAACTTTTCCAAGAGACTACAGTGCCACCAACCATGACAATGTATCCTATTCGGCTGCGTGCATCAGAATCATGTGCCCAGTTATTATCTGTGAAGCCGTCTACCACAATGGAGGACTGTGGACGAAAATAGAGTCCAACACAAGGGGTGGACAGGGCATACCGTACTACCCGAAGGGCACCCTCAAGATGGCGCTCACAGGGGCACTGGGAGAACTGAGAGAAGAAGTTTACAGCAAATGCAACATCGACATGCGTGGTGGTGGCAAGGTACATCAGAGAACCAATGACCCGGAGGTAGTCAATCACGTCGACCATCTTCCCTAGCTTAGATACCTCGAGAGACTTCAGTAGGGACTAGCCAGAGGGTGTCATGAGCGTGGATGCTGTGGGGACTGCAGTGAGAAGTGGTCCAAAGCGCTCCCCTAAACTACAAACATATGCGGCTTGGTGAACGTGCAGTGTACGACGTGCACAATCATGCTCCAACTTCACGCCCAAGAAAACATGTGCTGGGCCAAGGTCCTTCATCTTGTATGCCGCTTGGAGCAGGGACTTTACAGCCGCGACAGATGCGGCATCAAGGGAGGTAATGAGAAGATCGTCCACATAAACAAGGATGGGGACGAGTGGCTTGGTGGGAGCACTGAGGAATAAAGCAGGATCCACAACACTTCTTCGAAAGCCTCTCTTTTCCACTGAAGCTATGATTTCCTTATTCTAGCAGTGTGGGGACTGCTTCGGGCCATAAAGGGCCTTGTGCAGGCGCCACACTTGGCTTGTTCCATCACAGAAGTCGGGTGGCTGCACCATGTAGATGTCCTCATCCAACTTGCCATGGAGGAATGCATTACTGACATCCATCATCTGCTCAAGCTCCCAATCAAGCTGAGCAACCAGACTGAAATGGGCCATGGCTGTGTTGTAGCGGCCGACTGGGGCAAAGGTCTTGTCAAAGTCAACACCAAGGTTTTGAGAGAACCGTTTTGCGGTGGGACAAGCCTTGTATCATTCAACGGTGTTGTCAGGGTTTTGCTTGCGATGGTACACCCATTTGGCTACAATTGCCTTGCGACCCGGTGGGAGGTCCACGAGCTCGTACACACCGTGCTTAGACAGTGCGTCGAGCTCATCTCTCATGGCTTTCTCCCACAAGGGGAAATCAGCGGCCGTGCGAGCTGCCTATACAGTCGCTGGTTCAGGGGAAAGAGGGAAAAGACCAAGAGCTGTAAAGCACGTGGAAACATACCCATCTACCGATGAGGAGAGAGCTGAGTGGAACTCTCGTTCAATGAGAGAGTAGCCAAGTGCTGTGCTTGGGTTCACCACAGAGGCAGCCGCAGACAATGCACAGGTTGCAAGGCCAAAAGCACGAAGACCAGGGTCACCAGAGACAATAGGATATGTCTGATATGGAAGTGCCCTAAGACGGCCACCACGTGTGTAGGGTGAGACTGGCAGGGTAGAAGAGACAAGCGTTGCAGAAGAAGAGGGAGCAGTAGGGCACGGTTGTACCAAGACTGAAGGAGAAGGAGAGTCGGCAATAACAGAGGGCTTAGAGAGGGCAGGAGTCAGCGCGGACACGGCACCAGGTTCAGAGGCGGAGGATGAGGCAGAGGGTGAGCTATCCGAGGGCTAAAGAGAGTCAGACTTAGAGAAGGCAGGGGACGGCACTGACGGGGGGGAGTCCACAGGCGCATTGGGGGCAGAGGAGGGAGGTCCCAAGGAGGGAGAGGAGCCCAGGGGCTCGGAGGAGACAGGGGGTGTCGAGGGATGCATGGAGGGGAGAGCGAAAGGCCCAGAGGGCAGAGGACCACCCCCACCACGAGAGGGCGGAGAGAGGGACCCACCAAAATGAAGAGTGTCACGTTCAAACAGGTGCTCAAAGAAGAGGGCGTTGTGAGACTCGATGAAGTGACGGCGTGATGGATCCTAGAAGCGTCAGGCTTTCGAGAACGGGGAGACTCCAAGGAAGATGCACAAACGAACACAAGGAGAAAGCTTACCGTCCGGTTGGTTCGCATGGATCCACATAGAAGCAAGACACCCCTAGACACGAGCAAGGCGAAGGTCCGCGCACCGGCCTTTCCATCGTTCAAGGGGCGTGATTGAATGAGGAAGAGGGCCATGAGGAACCCAATTCCGGACCCAAGCCATGTATGACATGGCTTCAAAAGAAAACAAGGGGTACTGTCCAGAAGCAAAGAGAAAGGAAAGGAATTCATCAGCAAGGGTGCGGTTCCAATGTTCAGACACTCTGTTCTACTGCGGGATGTAAGGGGATGAGGACTCAATCCGAACACCACGGGACTCAAGGAGGCCAGAGGTGGGACCAAGGAATTTGCCGCCCCGTTCGTTGCAAAAGACTCGCAGCGATCAGAGACAGGCCCCTTCAGCCTGAGGCAGCCAGGACTCAAGAACATCAGTGACATCACTTCTGTGGCGAAGGGCGAATACCCAGCGGTAGCGAGAGAAGTGATCAGTCAAGCACATGACATAACGACCAAGGCCACCAATAAACTCTTGGGGCAAGGGACCCGTGTCATCAGCTTGGACAAGGTCAAGAGGATGGAAGGTAGTAGACTCAGCGGTGGAGAATGGGGATCAGTGCAGTTTGCCACTAGCTCAGTCTAGACAGGAGGCGGTACAGGGAGGCACAAATGTGGTAGGGTCAAGTTCGTAGGCAGGCCGAAGGCGGAGAAGACGCTGGATGGCGGCAGTGTGAATGTGAGAGAGGCGGCGATTCAGGAGATCAACATGGGTAGGAGACAACGGCGATGCGATGTGAACAAGGGTAGGTGCAACAGAAGGTGATGGTGTTGTGAGAGGATGGAGGCCAGGCCGTGGTTGGACGAGAAATCCATGCCTTGGTTGTCAAGGGTGGTCACCGAGAGAAGACTGAATTCAAGGTCGGGCACATAAAGCACATTGGGTAAGTAGACAGTGCCCCCAAGGCCGACAAGCCGGACGACACCAACACCATGAAGAGGGAGAAGTTGCCCAGAGCCAGTGCATATAGAACGGATGGACCCAACGGGTCCGAGGGACACAAACGACAACCGACATGAGGTCATGTGATGCGTGGCCCCTAGTCAATGATCCAAAGACCAGTGGATGCACGAGTGGATGGTAGAACCAGACCGACAGCAACGGTGCCACGGGAGGAGAGGGGAGAAGATCCACAAAGACGAGTAGGAAACGTACGCGACTTCTTCTCCTCAATCCATTCACAATCAATAGGCAAGACTCCTAGTACACCACCAGATGCAGCATCACGGAGGGTGGCATCGGACTCACAGACGGACACACGAAACTGACCACTCACACTCTCACCTCCTTGAGAGCGAAGGTGAAGCAGTTCTCCCGGCCAACGCTCAAGGGTGCACTCCTCGTCTCGACGGTCTGAGGAGCGGTCTAAGGAGTGGTCGGATGAGTGGTCAGAGAAGTGACTGTCGTCCCGGGCCGAGGGAGACACAGAGTAATGAGACGACGGGGGGCCATAGTATTGAGGCCTAGGCAAAGGTGGTAAGAATTCCAGGGGCCGACTGGGGACGATGACGGCTGAACAGGGGCAAGGATGTTGGAGAGCGGTGCAGCTAAGGAGGAGGATGAGGAAGACACAGCAGTCACTCCTGCAATAGCAGAGGAGGCAAGCACACCTGTGCGAGCCCAATGCGCACGCATGGAGGATGCGAGACGAGCATCGTCACGAGGCACCAGGCATTTGGGCACTGAGTGCCTAGTGGTGCCAAAGTTCCAGCAGGTGACGTCGACGGTCGCGGGAGAGGAGTTCTTGCCACCACGGCCACCTCCACGCCCTTTGCCTCCACGGCCACCCCCACAACCGGAGCCACCACTTCCCCCACGAGAAGCAACCTGAGTGGGATGAGCTGCTGCATGAGAGGAGTAGGATGAAGAGGAGGTGGCAGCTGGACGCGAGGAGGACGAAGAGGAAGTGACAGCAGTGAGAGCGGCACGGTGCATGTGTTTGTTCTGCAGGGTGTTCCACCAATCGTTCCACCAATTGGAGAGACGCGATGCAGTGAAGTCATAGAGAGGACCGATCCCAGACGGAGAGTCCGCGGGGACCAAAGCAGTAGCGAGTTGCTTGAGCTCTACCTGAGAGACGTGAAGATAGAGGTCAGACAGCTCAGGGATGAGACCACCAACAATGCAGAGGCATGCTGAGAGAGGACCATGCGCTGCTCTGCCTAGGTCACGCAATAGGTGTAGGCTGTGCGCCCAGTACTCATGTGCAGTCTCATCCCATCGCAAATGCAGGATGTTGAATTGTATAGTGAGTGCACTCTGGGCAGCATGACCCGTCACAGTTTTGCAGCGACGAATAAGAGCGTAGGCACCAACGGGATCAGCAAGTGTGCCACGTGTAGGGTCTGCATTGTACGTACCAATGTCATCAAGGAGGCTCTCAGGGCCTGCGTTGGTGAGGGCTCGCACAGCAGTAGCAGCCTCAGCAGGCTAAGGAACGAACAACGGCTTGGGAGGGGAGTGGTACTCCCAAAGCAATTCACCCTGGGTCCATGCGCTAAAGAGCGTCTCCTAAGAGGTGAAGGTGAGTTTGGGGGTGAACGTGGGTGGTGGTGTCTTGAAGTCCCTCTGCCTCGCTGGGAGAAGAACACGGGTGAGGGCGGCTGCGGAGAGAGTGGAAGAGGAGAAATTCGCGCCACCGCCATTGGGAGGAATGGAAGAGTCAGTTGTCGTCATCTCTTCAGTGGGAAGAACAGCAACAAGGCCTGGGATGGTGCGGAGACGCTCAATGACCACTATAGCTACGGTAGCAGCTAGAACCTGCTAAGCCTCACGACCCTGATGAAGCTCATCTTTAACCTTAAGAATTTCTGCCTGTGCCTCCCTAAGAGCTGCTTGCAGTGCCTCTATCATCTCTTCTGGCCTTGGCATGATAAGAAAAGGCAAGTGGAAAGGCAGGAAGAAAGGGAAAGTGAGGGATGAGGAGAAGTGCAGTGTAACACAATGAAGTGTGGTGTAGAGCTCACCGAGCTAGTGGCAAGGCAGTAGTGTGAAGAGAGGGGGCACCACGGCGGCAACGAAGGAGAAGAGAATGGCCACCCACCCTCCGGCCGCCACTGTGACGCATAGGAATCCTGTAACGGTGGCCTCGGCAAGTGCAGCAAACGCGGATGCGACGAGGACGCTCGTGGCGACGTGCGGTGTGATCTGTCCGGGAGCGCCGGTGGGAATCAGCATTCCTGCTGCGGTGGATGCACAAATGGAACCGACAGCACTAAACACTGCGTTCGCAGTAGAGAAAGCTGCTATGGCGACAGAGGCTGCCGCTGCTGTCACTTGTGCGGCGATGTTTATAGCGGCGGTAGCAAGTAGCGTAAGAAAAGCTGTAGCGCATGCATAAGCCTCAGATGCACGTCCAACCGCTGTCTGCGTCGGGGTACGGCAGGCTCTAGCTGTGGGTGCAATTGTGGCAGCTGCACCAGCAGCTGCGTCAAGAACGACTCCAGCCAAACTGATGGAGTCGGTGTGGACAGGAAGTACGGAAATCACACGGGTACTTCAGGTACTACTGACGGCTCAGCTGATCCAGCTGCTGCAGGGGCTGGGGTTGGAGGAGAAGCAACTACAAGGGGGGGGTTGGACGACAGAGAGCCCCAAGGAGGGTGCATCCTTGGAGATAGGGGCGGTGACGGTGGCAGGTCGTCCGGCATGGAGACTTGTTGGTTTATCTCCTCCTCATGCTCCTTACACTCATGCTCAGCTGCTGCATCTATGTCCGCTTGCCAACATGTGTTGTTCAGCATGCGGAACCACAATGGAATGTCGTCGTCAGTGGGTAGGGGTTCATCGAAGACTCGAGGGTTCTCCCACCCACTGTCGAGCTGCTGTTCGAGGAGCGTCAAGTTTCTCGTCCGGTGGACCGTCAACAGGTGGCGAGTCCCGGGTGACAGAGTGGGGACTGCCAGTGCAGCCGAGAGTGGTGTGAGTGCCGTGATAGCACCACACTGTGTACCGGGATTGATGTGATGCACAAAGAGTGTGGCACGGAGCAGAGAGATTGGGTCTGGCACTTTGGTGGTACGAGAGTGATGCTAGCTGCACGAGAGAAGCAAGAGGAGCAATGTGCATGATGGAGAATGCTTGAGGTTGAGGTCCGCACAGAGGGGCCGAGTTGAGAGACTGCAGTGAGCGGTAGTGCAAGAGTTGCGTAAGAGTGCAGCTAAGTTGCGCTGCTTCAGCGTAGTGACGTGCACCAAGGCTGGTATGAAAGCACTTGCTGTTGCTGGAGAGAGCACCACCGCACGACGCTCGGCAGATGATGGCGGCAGTTCTCCGTACAACAAGCACGGGTAGTGCGAGATGCAAGCAGATGGGAGGTCCGCTATGAGTTCCGCTGAGAGGCTGCGTACACGGAGTAAAGAGCGGTGCTGCTGCGGACGTGGCGAGGAACGGTGGGTGACAAGACTGCCCCAGGTTCTCGCTGCTGAGAGTGCCACAAACAGCAGTGGTGGGCTACGACGAGAAAGCCGCGAGCTCGTTGGGGACGTGAGTTCCACAGCAATAGTTCCACAGATCCAGAATCGTGGAGCTGCATGGGCAAACCCTTACTGTACTGATACCAGTAGTTACTAGGCAGCTTCCTAGATGAGTTGTGTGGAACGGGTCGGGTGAGCACAATGGAGCACGGGACACGCCATAGATGCGGTCAACACTTTTTCCCTTAGAAACCAACTCACACCAAGACAAGGTGAGAAAGGAGGAGCGAGCGAGATAAGCACCGGTGAGCAAGCACCCACACCGAGTATCTCGCTCGGGAGGGCAAGTGCCGCCACCCGGGGGTTGAGCCCGGCCACTCGAATCAGACCGAGGGCGGCTACTCACCAGTACACGGCAAAAACCGGCACGGTGGCCCCCTAAGGATCAGCAATCGGGAAATGTGCAACTTCGCCTAAACACTTCAAGGCAAGAAAGCATGATGCAGAGCACGGTAGTGAGAGTGTACGAGACATAGCATCTACCGCATCACAGAGTTTAGGATTTAGGGTTTAGGGTTTAGGGTTTAGGAAGTGGTCTAGGGTTTAGGGTTTAGGGCCATGTATGTGCTAGAAAACACTCCAGGGTCCAGTAGTATCTTCATGACGCCAGAGGCTCCAGTCAGAATGGGCCCGCATGACGTCTCCCCAGCCATGGTCATTGTCATTTAATCTGTACATGTGTGTGCAGAGTGTGGGAGACAAGAAGGCATAGAGTTGTGAGAGGCCAAGGAACTTCAACAGCAGGCATGGGCAAACCGGTGGGGGAACGGAAGAAGAAAACCCACCATGAAGAAGCACATAAAGCACAATTTGTGACGCAGTGTCGATCTCACAATTCCAGGGACCCGGAAACATAAATGAGAGCAGGTGGCAAGGTGATATCGTCATGGGACAAGAGGTAAATTGGGGATTTACACGGGAGCCGTAGTCAAGGCTCCGTTTCCCAGAGAAAACACGGAAGGGGGAAGAGGTGGTGGCGGCGGGAGCCGAGCGGGTCGGGTGGGTTTGTGGGCTCCAAACCCGAGCACGAGCAAAATGTTGTGGGGATGGCAGAGTTGAGCGGACTATGCAAAACCATGCACAACACAATTTGCAACATAGCTTGTGGCTCCTGATTCCAGTAAGCAAGGACTTGGAAACAAAAGTTGGAGCACATGACAAGGTGATACCGTTGTGGAACGAGAGGTGGTGTGGGGATTCAGACAGGGGCCATGGTGGTCGGGATGAGAAGTGAGAAAATGTGTTGCGGAGAAATAGGGGAGCCCTAGTCACAGTTGTGTTTTCCAAAGAGAATTCAGAGGAGGTTAGAGGTGGTGATGACGGGAACAGGATGGGTCAGATGAGTTTCTGGGATCAAGAGGAAAGTACGGGCAAACCAGTGGGGGGATGGAAGAGACAAATGAACCGTGTAGAAGCACATAGAACTTGGCCCGCGCCGGAGTTTGTAGCTGGATGTTCCAATGAGCAGAGACCAGGAAACGAAAATCGGAGTAGGTGATGACGTGGTACCAAAGCGAAATCGGAGGTGGTGTGGGAACTTCCGGGGCCATGGCAGCTGGAAAAGGAGTAGTAAAATGTGTTGCAGATTGATCACAGAGCCCTAGTCAAAGTTGTGATTTTCTTAGAAAGTACGGAGAGGGTCTGAGGTGGCGGCAATAGGAGCAGGGCAGGTTGTGTGAGTGTTTGGGCTCAAGACGCACAAACGGGCAAACCAATGGAGGGATGGTAAAGGCAAACACACTACGTAGAAGCATATGGTTTATGATTTGTGACATAGTTTACGGCTTGCGACTCCTATGAGCAGGAATAAGGAAACAAAAATCAAAGCAGCTAACAAAGTGACGAGATCCCTGGTTTGGAGGTTGTGTGGGGATTGACACGAGGGCCGTGGCGGTGGGAATGAGAAGCCATAAACTGCATTGTCCAGCCGTAGGGGAGCCCTAGTCATGATTGGATTTCCCCGAGAAAACATGGAGAGGGTCATAGGTGGCGACAACGGGAGCGGGACGGCTCGGGTGAGTTTTTGGGCTCTGGACGCCAGCACCGACAAAAGGATGGGAGGATGGTAGAGGCTAACATACCGTGAAAAAGGAGGTGGAATATTGTCTGCAACACAGTTGACAGCTAATGATTCCACTGAGCAGGGACGATGAAACAAAAATGGATCCAGGTTTTGAGATGATTCCGCCGTTGTGTGAGAGGTGGTGTAGGGAATCACACGGGGGTCATGGCTATCGGAATGAGGAGACTTAAAATGCAGAGTGGAGTGGTAGGTGAGCCCTAGAAATGGCTCTACTTCCCATAGAAAACACAGAGAGGGTCAGAGGTGGCGGCAACAGGAGCAAGGCAGGTTGGATGACTTTTTGGGCTGCGGATGCAATTACAGGCAAACAGGTGGGGGTGTGGAAGTGGTAAAAGCATCATGAAAAAGCACACAACCACAGTCTGTGACGCAGTTTGTGACTTGTGATTCAAGTGAGCATGGATCACTAAACAATAATTGAAGCAGGTGACGAGGTTATACCGTTGCGGGATGAAAGGTGGTGTACTGATTCACATGGAGTTGTGGTGGCTGGAATGAGGAGCCGTGAATTGTGTTGTGGAGCGGTAGGGGATCCCTAGTCTCTACTATGTTACTCGAGAAAACAAAGAGAGGGTTAGAGGTGGCGGCATCGGGAATAGGACGGGTCAGATGAGTTTTTGAGCTCCACACGCAGGCATGGGCAAAGTGGTGGAGGAACGGCAAAGGAAAACACACCATGTAGAATCACACAAAAGCTGGTCTACAAAAGAGTTTTCAACTTGGGATTGATTCCAATGAGCAAGGACCAGAAAACAAAAACAAGAGCAGGTGACAAGGTGATATTGTCCCAGGACGAGAGGTGGTGTGGGAATTCACACGGGGGTTGTGGTGGCCAAAATGTGGAGCCGTAAATCGCAAACGCAGAGTGGTAGGAGTACCCTATCCATGACCCTAGTCATGGATGCGTTTTCCTAGGATAACATAGAGAGGGTTCAAGGTGACGACGTCAAGAGCTCAGCAGGTCAGGTGGGTTTTTGGGTTCCCGACGCAAGCACGGGAAACATGGTTGGGAAATGGA
>SZWC01010908.1:83405-96421 GCA_023375785.1 Penium margaritaceum
TGAATTTTTGGCCTCCGGATGTAGTCACAGGCAAACCGGCGAGGGGATGGCAGAGGGAAAATGCACCATGTAGGAACATGCAAAACACAGCTCCCAATGCATGTTTTGACTCGTGATTGAAGTTTATAGGGAACCCAACAAAAAAACTTGAACATGTGAAGAGGTGATACCGTTACACGACGAGAAGTGGCATGGGGATTCACGTGGGGGCCTTTATTGGTTGGAGTGAGGAGCTGTGAATTGCATTGTTAAGAGATAAGGGAGCCCTAGTCACATTTGTACTTCCCCAAGAAAAAACGGGGACGGTTGGAAGTGGCAGCCACTGGAGCGGGTTGGTTCGGGTGGATTTTTGGACTGTGGACGTAAGCACGGGGAAACCGGTGGGGAGATGGCATAGGCGAACACACTGTGTAGAAGCATGGGCAACACAGTCCAGGATGTAGTTTATTACTACGATTTAAGTTTATAGGAAAAAAGAAAACAAGAATCGGAGTGGGTGACAAAGTTGTACCGTCATGGGACATGAGATGGTATGAGGATTCACACAGGGGTCATGGTGGCTGGAATGAGGAGCCATAAACTGTGTTGCAGAGCAATGATGGAGCTCTTGCAAAAATTATTTTTTTTGGATTACATAGAGAGGGTCAAAGGTGGCAGCGACGGGGGAATCAGGTCCGCTTTTGAGCTATGAATGTAGTCATTTGGGGGATGGGGGAGGAGAATGCATCGTATAGATGTCCGTAGAACACGGTGTGCAATTCAATTCATGGCTTGAAATTCTAGTGAGGAGGGACAACAAAACAAGAATTAAAGTAGGTGACAAATTGATATCATCATGGGATGAGAGATGGTGTAAGGATCCACATGGGGGTTGTGGTGGTCAATATTAGGAGTCCTAAATTGTGTTGCGCGGTGTTAGGGGTTCATCCGCGGATTCATTTTCTGAAGAAAAAGTGAAGAGTTTCAGAGGAGGCAGCCACAAGAGCAACGCGGGTTGGGTAAATTCTTTTGCTCTAAATGCAGGCACAGGTAAACCGGTGGAGGGATGGCTGCGGCAAAAGAACCCTGTAGAAGGACGCAAAACATGGTCCACGACACAATTCACGGCTCGCAATTCTAGTGAGCAAAGGACCATGAAACAAACATCGGAGCAAGTGATGAGGTGATACCTTTGCGGGCTAGGAGGTTGTGTGGAGATTCACACGGGGGCCATGGTGGTCGGAAAGAGTTCAAGCCAGTTCTTGTCTTTCAGTGTTGGCAGCCAATGCACATGTTTTTGGTCCTATTCTCATCAAACCATTCGGCATCATTAACGCGGCTGTTTTCAAGGTCTTCATGATCATAATTGAGTTTGGTTAATTACTTAAGAAAACACAATGCAAAAGCAGAGGGAAGAACCAAACTTACCAAGAGAGGCGTCGAGAGCGGGTTGAGATGACTTTAAGATCTGCGTCTTTTCAATCCATATCACAAGACTCACTTGGCAGTGGATGGGTTTGTTTTATCTAGATTGAGTCATGCAAAAGCCACTCAGGCTACTACTGCTGCTGTTGCTATGACTTTGAGTACTTGGCAGACGCATTTGCGCCAGATTGTTCAAGGTTCGAGACAAACTGGTTTCACTGTGGCTGTTTTTGCCACTCCTTTGAGTGCGTAGAGTGCACTGCTGCACCAAATTCTTGCTCCCACAACGATGGCTGATGCACATTCGAATATTGTATGATTTTACAACATTTTGTATTGAACAAACAGGTGGCAAGGTCTATGTTTCCTAAGCCTTCATGCGGTGAAACTAAGTTGTAGTAACCGTGGCCTTTGAGGTGCATGGATTTCATGGTGCCTAAGCCGTCTGTGAGAATAGAGGTCAAAGGCCATCTTTTGCTAATGTCTGGCCTACAAAAGTCATCAAGGAGGATACCTAACAAGGTCTGCATGATGTTCTTCATCCACCAAGTATGGGAGTGCATTACGCCCTCCCAACATCAAGCTCATGTTGGAAAACAAACTACCTGAGAAAGTGGTCTTATGAAAAAAGAAGTATTATGAGTAATCATAGGGTTTTGATGATCCAAGCCCATGTTGCGCATAGTATGCTGAAACACCATATCCATAACTCCAGGACACAAAAGACTATGGAATTCATCCTTCTCTGTCATGGAAGACATTTATAGTGTTTTGTGAAAAAAACGTTGTGCTTCTAGTACATTGCATTTCAATGGAACGCATGACAAGCCATATGTATCCTGTAAGAAAAACAAGTCTTCTTTCATGTATTCCCAAAGACATGAACTATGTCGATGCAACACATCAGCCTTGTATCTGTCCATCACCACATGGTCATTTCACTATAAACAACAATGATAGCTGTTTTGATAGTACAAGGGACACTATCTTCCTTTTCTATTTGAAAATCAAGTATTGTTGACATTTTGTGAATATCGTTTATGCATTTGTGTGATTTAGCACATGGAGATGGAATACATGCCCTCAAAGCAAGGCTACATCATAACACTGTATTATGTCTCCTACTGGAAACAAAAAACATTGATTGGATTGTCGTTATGCAAAACAGAAGGTTCAGATCTTCTCTCTAGTAAACAAAACCACTGTAAAACTGCTTTGTGTTGACACAAACAATTCTAGTAAGAGTTGACAATCTGAATGGAAACAGAAGCCCTACATGGGTGTTTTGTATTTTGTAGAAGTATACACTGTGTACCAAAAGAACGGCTACATGAGAATACAAAAAAAACTTCAGCGTCCATGGTCATTACAAGAGTATTTGTGTGACACACAAGTCTCCAAGCAGCTTTATGTGCTCAGTCCCTGAAACTCTTTTAATCGGTTGCCACAAGAATCATAACCTTAGTTTCATGTTACAAACAATGATCATGACGATTCGTGACAAGAAAATCTTGGATATCGTTTGTGTATGAGAGAAAAGTGTTTTATTCTCGTATACGTGAACACCATTGATGTTCTTGTGACAAGGGAAACCATATGTTCTTACACATAAAAAAGACAAAGATCTTGTTGATGTGTGATGAAGAAGAATTAGTGTGTTTGTGCATGCCTTTTCGACTTGGGGAACCACAACATGAGGCATGAAACATAGTGACAGATTGTTTGTGCCCTTTGTGCCTTGTTCCATTGCATATGTACACAGTCAGTTACATCTCGTTTTTTATCAAATGTAGGACTGGTGTCCAAAAATGCATGATGGAATGAATCAATGGTGAGAATGTCACCAGAAATCATAAAATTAGTTTTATGACACAAAGTAATCATAGTTCATTGTTGCTGCACAAAACTCATTTACAATGAGTTTTGTGTGACATGGACAAGTGTTTGATTTTTTCATCTTGCAACACCATTTTCTTCTTGTGACAAGGGACATCATTTGTTCTTCTACATCATAAATACAAAGATCATGTTCATGTGTCACAAAGAAGTAGTGTATTTGTGCATGCCTTGTCGACTTCGGGAACTACATCATGAATCATGAAAGTACTGGCATATGTTTTCTACCCTTCGTGCTTCATTTTGCTACGTATTCACATGGGTCAACTACATCTCCTTTTTTGTTGAACATGAGGCCGTTATCTGGAAATGCACAATGGAACAAATCAATGGTCAAAGACATCAGAATGCCTTCAGAATTCATAAAAGTAGTAGTGTTATTCAAAAGAATCATAGTGATTTCTTAAACAACTAATTTCTAACTTTTTTATGCCATGGGAAGATGTTTGATTGTCATATCTTATAACACCATTTTTGTTCTTTGTGACAAGGGACACCATTTGTTTGTATGTGTCACAAAGAAGAAAATGCCGTTCATGTTTCACAAAGTAGAAGAAAGTGTATTGGTGTGTACCTTGTGTTACGTACCAGACGTACACGAGTCCCTAAACGTTGTGTGGGCATTTTTGTTACAACACAAACAGCCTACCGCGCATCGAGACCCCCATGTTCACCTCGACGGCCGAGAGCAATTCGGCCAACTTCCCTCGCCCTCTAGTGAAGCTTCCCAAAACATTGAACAACTTTGACCACTCTCGCAAATCCACGACAGAAGTGTCACAACCTTTTTGTTGACTTCTCGACGTATCAAGACATGTTTTGATTCATAAAGATGCATCTCGCATCTTCACCGTTGATCATCAAAGCCCCCCGATTCCTTGACAGAGTTTCTTGAATTCAATACCTCACAACGCAACTCCACACGTGTCGCTCGACAATCGGCCCAACGACCCCGACTTTGCCTCATTCGTAACTCGACACTTGTATACATATGTTTGACCATTTTGACACTTTTCATCGAAGTATACTTATCGCTAATTGTATTTTTCTTAAGTGTCCTAAACTCTAAACTGTATTCTGCGTTCCAACTTCTACCTATTCACCATCTACGCTTTGTTTGGCGTAACACTTGGTATCATAGCGCAGCAGTGCAAGGAGGCATCTGACTACCTTTCTTGTCTAGAGGACTACCTCGCACAAGTCGGCAGCGCATCTCGCACCTCAATACTTCGTAGACTTAACGACAAAAATGTGAGGTGAGCTAGTGCAACTGAAGACCAGTAGTGGGTATTCGGCAACAACTTTAGCAATGGAGGAGCAAAAAGTGCCTATGGATGCAAAACCTGAAGCAAAAGCGAATGTTGGCGTGGCCGGCTATGCAAAAACCGGAATAATCCCTACGGCCCTGACGACCAATCCGGTCACGGATCCAACGGCTGTAACCCAGGCACCCATACTGAGGGCCTGAAAAACGGCTATAGAAACGACAGGTGGTAGCGGACGAGAGGCACGTATCAACAAGGAACAGGTGATCCGTATCTTCGAGCTCGATGGGATCAACATCCACTTGCTCCAAAAACTGCACGTTATGATGGAGGCTCTTCACAACGGAAGTGCACCTAAAGCGGTGCTCATCACGGGAAATTCCCAACCCTTGAGAGAAACCAAATGTTTTCTGACTCCACCAGAACGGCGCGATGCTGCAAATTCTAAAGGACCAATGGTTTGGATGTGGCTCACGAGTATTGAGGTGTACTTTACCATTGTTAGGGTCAATGACAAACCAGAAAAGATTGACCTCACAGCGGCACCTTTGCTTGGCACGGCGCTAAGTTGGTGGTCCGCTCAAAAGGCCATCCAATGGCAGCAAGAGAACGACAAGGCATCATCAACAACCAACGACCCACGTCTCATATTGGCGATCGCAGGTGTTCTACTACCCTTGGAGCAGATCAACCCGCGATGGCAAGACACGCCGATGTAACCAAGTAAATGGATTTATTTCTCGTGCACGATGCTTACACGATTCAGACAGCTAAAGAAAACTTCTCACGCATGGAACAGCCCCTGTCAGCACTCCACCGTGGTGGAGTATACGCAAACATTATGCGAGATTATCATTGATGTAGACATTGCCCCCAATGAACTTTGTTTTCACTACAGCAACGACCTCAAGCGAGATATCAGACAAGTAATTGCCATTTTTGGCATCCAAAACGACTTGCCGCGAATGATCACAATAGTAGAATGGATCAAGAATGCTGACTACAACGCTTGGATCCAAGAATCATAGGGTTATTGTGAAAACGCAAAAAGCAAGTCCGGGGACTCCTCGCGTCCGACGCAAGTGGTCGCCGTTGACTAGAGAGAAACTCGCTCTTGCTACAACTGGAAAATGTTGGACACAGCGCTCGCAACTGTCAAAGCAAGCAGCAGGCCAAAAGGGGCTATAGAAAACCGGGTCGGGAAACTGCAAAGCGCAAGAGTGAGAGGTGCAACTCTTTCACGCACAGAATGATCTGTGCCAAAAGATCGCCTCTGTGTACGGCATATAAGATCAATTGCCTTACCTATGAAATGGTGTATCCACATGTATATGAGGGAGTGAAAAAACTAGTGAACATGGTCTGTTATGTACAAAATGCTAAAAATCACACATAGTATGTCGCCGTAGAGGGTTTATGAGATCGCGAAGTTCGACGAGGGGTACGAGGATGACCAACCGGCAATAATGCTAAAGGTCGAACCTCAATGATGCAAGAGTTAGAGAACGATATCAATACTATTGGATGGAGGAGCTTCTCAAAGCTTTGTAAGCAACGACATGGTTTGCAAGTAGGGTTTGCAGAGCGAATCAGGTATGTTTGATGGAAAATATGTCAATGGGAGACTAGAGAAACACAGTCTCTGAGAGCCACTATGACTATAGGTGGGAGATCTACGGGATGTCATGGTGTGGAAGTCCTACCCAATGAGTGATAACAAAATCATCCTTAGACAAGACTTCCTAAAACAACACAATCAGTGGGTTGAAAAGAACAATAGCAACGTATACGAGGCAATCAATGGCGCCAAATGACAACTTCCATGCGTGGGACGGAAGACAACCTGACAGAGCCCAGTTGGAAGAGCAGAGGAAGCCACGGTAGCCAAAAAGCAAGAACCCGTGCAGCCTATATAGCTCAATGTGCCCAAGCATTGCATGCGACAAGGAGCTCGTCCGTGGCTCATGCATCTTGAGCCACCGGAGGGAGAAAAAGTGGCAGCAGCTGACTCATCACTCTCATCGGCATCATCAGCCTCATCAGCATAAAAGAAGTTTGCGATGGTACCCAAAGCGTTCGTATCACTCATCCAAGAGTTTGCGAGTGTCTTCCCCAACAAAAAATTAAGAACCCCACCACCTCAGCTAGACATCGACCATTGCATCGAGCTTAAGCCGGATAGCTCACCCATAGTTCAAGGGGAATGTTGGATGAGCGATCACGAGGTGACCAAGGTAAAAAAACAACTCGACAACATGCTCGGTTAGGGGTTCATCCACCCATATGCCGCACTGGTGTTGTTCGTGAAAACGAAATCCGAAAAAATGTGAATGTGCGTGGACTACTGGGCATTCAACGATGATACCATCAACAACCTTTACCCTCTTTCCTGAGGCGATGAACTTTTTCACCAACTCCAAGGGGCTTGAGTTTTCACCAAAATCAACTTGCGCAACCAATATGACCAGATTCACGTGGCAGACATGGACACCACCAAAATGGAGTTCAGAACTCTCTACGGGACTTTCGAGTTCACGGTAATGCAGTTCAAAATCCCCTAATGATGTTCATGGTAAAAATGAACATCTTTCACCCGTACTCTGACAGTTTTGTTGTGGTGTACCTTGACGACATTCTGGTGTACAACCGCACCCAAGAGGAGCACGATGGAAATCTTTAAAAGGTTCTCACTTTCTTAAGATAGAATGATTTGGAAAACTCTCAAAGTCCAACTTCGGTCGCCGTTCGATCAAGTTTTTGGGTCATGTCATGGACGGTGGACGAATCACCATGGATCCAAAAGAAAGTGGTAGCATTCTCTAATTGGCCGACATCGACCAACGTTCAAAACTTTGATTTTTCCTTGGCTTCTACAATTACTACTTGCATGTTGTAGGGGATCACTCCCATGTGCCAGCACCTCTCTCCGACCTCACTCAAAAGAAGTATGAGTGGCCATGGGGAGGTAGCGAACACAAAGTGTTCATCGCTTTCTGGAATGCTCTGACCTTGGAGCCAGCCCTACAATAAGCCGATCCAACGATCGACTACGTCATGGCTACGGACGCTTCAAGACGAGCCATCGGCATTGTCCTTGTGCAAGACCATAGCAACAGTGAGCAACCAGGGGCATACATGTCTGAAAAGCTACAAGGAACAAAACTTAATTATGACACACAGGAGAAAGAAATGCTAGCGTACATGCATTCAAGACATTGATGTGTTATCTGGAGTGCCGTAGATGCATCGTGCGCACCGACCACCATGTGTTGATTTTTTTAAAGAATTAGCCAACATTCGGTTGAAGTCAAAACTGATGGATGGAGTTCCTTGAATCTGCGTTTGACTAAGATATGGAGTACCCGACGGGAAAATCATCCCGGGAGATGCACTAAGCTGCCGACCAAATCAAATGACTGACGCAACAACGCTACAACTACAGCAAGATCTGTGTTTGAAATGATTGTTCAAGGAAGGCTACGACCAACATGGCAGATACAAGAAGGCAAAAGGTTACTACAATGCACCCTACTAGTGACAGCAATTCACTCATCAAACTGTAATTCCCCCAAATGACGAACTTTGTAGTATGCTGCTTAAACAATGCCAAGATAGTGGACACTATGGAGAGGACAAAACACTAAAAAAAATGCCAAAAAACTACTAGTGGGACAAGAAGCTAACCAACGTGGCCAACTTCTAAAGACTTGTGACACATGTCAGCGACAAAAATCCCGTTTCACACGGCCACTTGGACTTCCATAATCGCTCCTTACTCCGAAAAAAACCATGGGTTGACATCTCCATGGACTTCGTCATGGGATTACCAGTAATTTTGAAGGGATATGACACAATCCTCGTGGTGATCGAGAGGTTTTCCAAAGTGTTGCACTTTATCCCGACAACAACCACAATCACAATAGATGGAATGACACGGCTACTCTTACTTAACATCGTGCAACTACATGACGTACGGAGAACCATCACGAGAAAAAGAGATGGTCAATTCACCCGCCATTTTTAGTAAAAAAAAATGACTTGCCCGACAACACAATTCAACTTTCAATGGCGTTTCATCCTCAAATTGACCACCAAATCGAGAAAACCAATCAGACACTTGAGCAGCTTCTCCGAATGTTGTGCAAACCTCATCGGAAATAAAAGTCCTGATTGTCAAAATTGCATATAACTCAATAACTTCCACTACAACAGGTAAATCTCCGTTTGAAGTGGTGCATGGAAAACTTACAGCCAAACCAGCCTGACTTCATAGCCAAAGTAGCATTCTCACGGTTAACGTCCAACACCGCCACTTCTCCACCATCTAGGAGGAAACACGACACATACATGCAAAGACAAAAGCGGAGATCAAATTAGTAGCTCACCGAAATTGCAGCAACCACGTTTTTGTTGCTGGCAAAAAAATCCTTCTAATCTCAACCAACATCAAACTCTGCAGAGCCGACTATTCCAAGTTGAAATCAAGATGGTTGGGACTGTTTCAGATTGAGCGCATGCAAACCCTCGTGGCTGCATGACTCAAACTCCCCAACAGTGTGCAAGTTCATCATGTGTTTCATATCAGCCATCTCAAGCATTGCACAAGACCCCGTAGAGAATTTCCTCGACACGAATGTCCCTCCCCCTTCTCTTGTTCATTGAGGACATCCTCGGACATGGACGACTTGGCAAAACAACAGAGTATTGTGTCAAGTGGCATAATCATGATGCCGCGCATGAGAGAAGGGAACCCTATTTCAACCTCTGAGACGTGGATCACCTTATCGATGGCTATTACTGTCATCATTGGGCCACATCTACATGAAAGCCGAGATGTGTGACGTACAAGTTGTAGAGGAGTCCCTCATCATTTCACTCGAGCTTTTCTGTCAGAAGAAAAACAGCCCAGCGCACGTCAAGACCTTGATTTTCACCCGGGCGGTCAAGAGCAATCAAGCCAAGTGCCCTTGCCATCGGATGAACCTTCCCAGACTTTCTAACAACTTCACCCACTTTGGCGAATCCACAACGGAAGTGTCACGAACCTTCGGTTGACTTCTTGACGCATCGCGGCATATCTTGACTTATAAAGATGCATCTTGCATTCTCAAAGTTGATCCTTGAAGCCTCCTAATTCCTCTTCGGAGTTTCTTGAATTGGACCACTCACGACGCGACCCCACACGCGTTCCTTGACAATCGACCTAACGACTGCGACTATTCCTTATTTGCAACGCAACATTTGTATGAATATGTTCTACCATTTCAACGCTTGTCATCGCAATAAAATTCTTGCTAATTTTCAATTGCTCAAGTGTTCGAAATTCTAAGTTATGTTCTGCCTTGCAATTTCTACGTGTTCAACATCTAAGCTCCGTTCCACATAACACCTTGTTGCTGAGAGCTCTATCATACATGTTAAGGCACCTTTTTATGTGAGGAAAAATGTATACACAAAGGTGTACATAGCGGTCATTGCTTCACGAAAAAAAAAACACGTGAGTCCTGTCACGTTGAATGATGAAATTGTATTTGATGAATCATGCAAAAACATGTATTAGTAATGATATGTTTTACCATGTAAAAAAAGAACAAAAATCATTTACGTGAAAGAGTTTCGGTTCTCTTCTGAGCGATTCGGCTGTCAAGAAACTTGTGTTTCGGTCGTCATGGTGGATTTCCACAAGGTTACAGGTTTTGGGGGCTGTTAGCCACTGAATTTATGGGTTAAACGATGGTTCCATAAGAGTTTTTTTTTGTGCTGCCAGCTGGCGGCTAAACAAAACTCAACCAAGAACTGAATGCATCCTCATAAACTTGTTGTTGAAGTCGTCTCGAACCCTTCTCTTGCTAATGGAGAAGCTTCCACATCGTCTGATATGTCAACTTAGTTTTAACACATGTATTGAAGCAATCTCAGAGGGAAAGTTGGTGTTTTCTTCCATTGCAACGGGGGAACATGCATGAACATTCTGCTAGTTTTTATAGCTCCATTCACATCGACTGTGATTACGCCGCTGTGAAACCTTCTTGGTTTTCACTGGTTTCTAGGTGTTTTCACAGCTTCGCATGGAAATCACCGTTCGCGAGCTTTACAGCAATAACAGCGACAGGCATGATTCCGTTCGCTTTTGTCCATTTGTTGGTCTCGCTTTCGACCTAGCGGCAGCCAGTTGTGTTTTTTCGTAAGTGATGTACGGATGCGTTTTTTTCTGAAGGACATCGCATGTTAGGAAACGTTCAGCATGTTCGAGCCGCTGTCGGTATGGACAGCTCTGAGAAGAGAACGAAACAAGAGCAAGCAATGCTTTATTATGCTACAAAATGGCGCGACGCAGGCAGACGTGCCTAAGTACGTGCCCTTTTCCTTCATCAGTCGACGTTCTACTGTTCATAGTTCGTTAGAGCATCCAACCGCCATCCACGTCCGGTGCGTGTATTCTTTTCCTGTGCCCGGGGTTGCCACCTCCCCTGAGATCATTTATAATTGTTGGGGCATCACTCCAAAGCCGGCTTGAGGTCGTCGAGCACCGCTAGGGTCCATATGTTTGTAAAGTTAACTTCATTGCCAACGGAAAGTGGCTTTTCCGCATTATCCGTGGCCTTAGACTCGACGAGAGCTCCCCACCAACAGCGATCTAGTACCTTGCAAGCGATTAGCTTTGCAGGAAACACTGCGTTGCAGAATTCGGAGTTTGCAATCTCTCATTTATGGACCTGGGTAGACACAGATGAACGATTGGGGAACCACATCCCAGAGGACCGATCCCTTTCGGAGATGGCGTGGGATGGTCGCCTCTCTTCGAAAAGGAAGAAGGCAAGCATCGATGACTTCTTTGAGAACCGAATACCAAACAACGTCTTGCAGAAAGCTGTGAAGCTGTGAGGCGTTGTGGGACGGCACGCGGATATAATTGCGCGAAGGCAACACTGTAGGCTACTGTCTCGTGATCGAGCCGGGATCGGTGCCATCCCGCGCCGCAGCACGGGCGCGCCTCGTTGCTTTCACTTGAAAAGCAAATGCTGCCCGCAAAGAATGCACCAGCTCTCTCACAAGCCGAGCCTTCGGCCACCTAGCGATTACCTTGCAGCGTCACAAAGAAAGTAGCTCACAGCAGATTCGGCCGCTCTCCCTCTTGAGCTGGACCACGGCGAAAAGTGGAGTCCAGACCAACTAAAACGCGTACAAAGGTGGCAGATTCTGCGCCCGCGATGGCGCGCTCTCGCACACGCCACTCCCGTGGCTGTTGCACGGGGCGGCCTTCCCGCATCGTGGAGCCCGGGCTGACGCTTTTGGCTGCGGCGGCGCTCGTGTCCTGCCTCCTGCTCGCTTTCTCCGCAATGTACGTCAAAGCGCAGCAGGGGCCCGTTGACTGCCCGATCACTATGGATGACTTCGCGGAAGACGCGGTGGACGCCATCCCCCTCTCACCCGCGTGTGCCGAGACGCGCCTGTCCTCCACCCTCATGATGTACCCCGGAACCTTCCTCCGGCAGCACGCCATGTGCCCCGACGCGACAGTCAAGGCGTCCCCCACCGGCGTGCCCCAGCCGTTTGTGCTCAGCTTCGCGAGCGAGGCCGACGCTAGTGGCGCGGACCAGACCAAGGGCACCGCGTATGTCATCTCGGGAAACAGCGCGGCCAAGAGAGGCATCACCGCTTACACTGTGGCCTCGCAGGTGGTCGCCTCACCCGTGCCCTCAGGTGCGTGCGCCGGATTCGCTTTTTTTTCATTTCCTTGTGCCTTCTTACTGGGCAGCACTGATTGTTGATTGTTCAGTAAGCTCATAACCTATACCATGCCACGTTCGCAAGGCCACCATGTGATCGCTTGTCAGTGACAGGCTGTCACATAATCTGTTGCTTCTACCATTCGCCATACCTTTCTCACTGTCTACCGCAGCGCTGGACGTGACGGTGTTCATGTCGTTCTCCGTCAACACGTCGGACTTCAGCACTCCGCTCATGCTGTCCGACGCGGGCCAGGACGCCACCATTGTGTGGAACTATGACGCGGACCAGAAGACGGGTCTGATCCTCAACGTCAACATCGCCATCTTTGCGCCCGGGCAAGGCACGACCGCCTCGGAGGTGGAGGCCGCGGCGCGCAAGGCCAAGCTGAAGGGCAAATGCGTTGAGGCGTTCGGGCCCTCAAACTTCACCAAGACGGCCAGCGGCGTCGAGTACTACGGCGTCGAGGTATCCTGACCAAGTGCTTTGCACAATGCACATCCTCTTCACTTCCTCCACATTCCCTGCTTTCCTCTCCCATCACCTGCTTTCCCTCATCACCTGCCTTCCCTCATTACCTGCCTTCCCTCATTACCTGCCTTCCCTCATCACCTGCCTTCCCTCATCACCTGCCTTCCCTCATCACCTGCCTTCCCTCATCACCTGCCTTCCCTCATCACCTGCCTTCCCTCATCACCTGCCTTCCCTCATCACCTGCCT
>SZWC01010909.1:1670-27293 GCA_023375785.1 Penium margaritaceum
TGTGTGTGTGTGTGTGTGTGTGTGTGTGTGTGTGTGCAGGTTTGTGGTTGTGATGGTACACTAGTCAATGAGATGTTTTGCAATGTGATGCGTGTACATGTGGTTTGATGTAATGTGATTCAAATAAATGTGATGAGATGTGATGTGCAATCACACAATGTTATGCAATGTGATGTAGAGTAATGTCATGTTTTGTGACGTGATTTTGTAAAGAATGCAGGCCGAAGACCGATGACCAATGACCAAAGACGGAAGTCAGACGAGTGAAGACCGAATTGTGAAGATCGTAGACCCCAAGATTGAACATCATCGATCGAAGACCGGAAGCCGAAGTCCGAGAAGTGAAGGCTATGACTAGAACCAATTATGTGGACGGATAGAATCCTTCCTTGTGCTATGGAAATTTGAGTTGCATGTTAGAGAGAATGGGTAGGGTGTGAGGGGGAAAGGAGGGAGGGGGTACTCCATGTAGAGGCATTGATATTGTGTGTGTGTGTGCGTGTGTGTGTGTGTGTGTGTGTGTGTGTGCGTGCGCGCACGCATGTGTGCTTGTATGTGTTATTTCAAAAGTTTTTACTTCATTTATGTGGGATGAAAGGTGTCTAGTGCGTTCATGGTTCAAAACATGCTCTCTGGTAGTACGCCTCCCTTAAAAAGGGTCCACTCCGGCAGTGTATACGAACCATGAAATGTACTTTTCACCAATCTTATCACATAAATGTTTTAAAATTTTGTGCGAAGAGCACTTTTGCTTACAATCAATCTTCATGTGTGCTAAGCTTTTGAGGACTAGCCGTGCCTTTGTGCATGCCTGGACTCCTTGGAGTTGGTGTCTCATGTGTAGATGGATTGGAAGACTTGTTGTTCTCGTGATAGGTAATCTATTTTCACTTATCCAATGAAAGGAAAAGAAGCTCTGACAAAATTAGAATGGAGAGTTACTACCCAGTTTTGAAAGGTGTAGGAGAATGTTCAATGTATTTCGTTCTATTTGTACACAATGGTAGAACATTGCATGACATGAATAATGGTTATTGTTGGTGAAAGATACTAAGTGTGTGTGAAAGGTTCTAATAGACATATTTTCCTCAATGTGGGTAAGGAGAAGATTGAAGGTTCATATCATGGTTGCTTGAAGATTGTTTGAGATTTTCACAATTTAGGCATTTGTTAGGCTCACACGTGTTTGGATTAAGAAAAGATTGATATTGAACGAAGGTAGATATATGATTTAAAATTTTATTTTCTTTTGGGTCATTTTCCTAACATTTTTTGTTGGGATACCCAAATGAAAACTAGTGGCATTGGCTGCACGCAGGCTTGCATCGGGGTTACGTAGTAATAGACTGAAGCCGGGTTCAAACATGTTATCTGCCTTGGAAACTAGTTTTGCTCGACCTTCCCCTCCTGTCCGAGAAGTCGTCGTCGATGAAGTCAAGTGCTTGCTTGCGATGCCCGGTATCTGTTTCGGAAAAAACCCTGGTTGCTGCGCGAAGTCTGTGCGATTCGCGCGTATTTCTCGGACTGGGAGTTGCTTCCGCAATGAAAATCGCGCTCAGAGAGGGCCTGTCTTCCGGACGCGACAGAAGTGCTGAAAAAAAAGCCTAGAAAATACTCGATGGGCTGTCGGTGGACAGAAACACCGACCGCAGACAGAATTGCCGTCGCGGAAGTCCTTGTGCGGCGGATTTTCTGACGTCAGCGCTGATTCTTGGATACCGAACCGATTGCATAGGGTTACTACGTAACCCCAACAATGGGGTTACTATGTAGGAGAAATTGACAAAATAATCCTGGTTGTCTCTCTGTCCTCATACGAGGTGTTGTGTTCCTATTCACATCAAAGATTCGAACCTACCTGGTTCCTGGCCTACCGGAGACGCAACCTTGGCTGTGGTGGTCGATGTTTTACGCCGACCTGAACGGCTGGAAAGGTTTCTTTGACGCCCCGATAATACAGGCCGTCAGAGCTCGAGAATACATCGAAAATTTTGTTTGCGCGTTACAGGCCTCGCTAGGTTTGCAATAGTGACGATGGTTTGTTGTTAGGAGCTGTTTTGTCTTGCATTACCAACGGTAGAACTCTTACATGAACTTAATGCAAAGAAACATGAGAAAAAATTGTTTTTCCAATTCCCATGCCGCTCGCAATTTCGCCGTTAGGACGGATTACACCGTAGGGCCTAAACGTCAGGTCGGAGTAATCTACTGATCAGATGGACCGACGGATGAAACGGGCGGTCATCGCTGGCCGTCACATTTTTCGGAAGTAGTTTCTTCGAACAGGAGCTTCCCAGACCTACCTGTCCTCGACGTCGCCGAATATCGTGGCGGCTGGTCAGGTCGTCGCCTCGCATAAGTTTGCCCTACTATGTAACCCAAAAATGATGAATATATCAGATAAGGGTAAATTGATGAAATATTCCGTATTTAGGACCACTCCTTATGCGAAGTGATGGGTCTTACTCCGAGTCTGTGCCTTCCTCCGACCTGAAATCCTAGAAAAGCGGAGGCTCCTATCCGACTGAGATTCCTTACGGAATACTCCTATCTGACAGGTTTCACCGGCAGACTTGATGCAACATTCAGTCCACTCGTCGACGTTGCCACTCGCTGCAGAAAAAACATTCGGATTGCTTATGTTGCGTCAGCCATCTCGTTTTTGCAGAGAATTTATTCGGAAGACTTTGATCCGCCGCAGCCGATGTATGCGCCCGATGTTCGATGGGTATACGACGGAGCCGACGCCTTGAGGTTCAATCACGGTGCAATCTCCTCGCTTCTCCAGACTTGGACTCATCTTGTTTTGCGAAGGTTTCGTTTGGAAAAATGTTGTCTACATCGTTGGATTCCTGGAAGCTGGTTTTTTGCAGGGCTGGTTATTCGCGTGTTTCATTGAGATCGAATTTGCCGTCAACCACGGCATGAACGCTCGGACATAACTTTCAGGTTGGAGTAGCATATGTGCCAAACTTGCCGGCGGATCAAAACAAGTATCATCCCTGACCGTCACATAAATGAAAATGAATATTTCTCGGGCAGCGCTTGTTAAGGACGCGTTTTTCATTCGTCGCCTCGTATAGTGGCGAGACGTCAAGTCGTCGGCGCGGATATATTTGCCCATCAGATAATCCTGGTTTGGGCCTTTTCTGTAGCTTATCCGCGGGGTCCGTCTGGAGGAAGATCATCTAAGGCTGCCTTGTTTCCTCGCCTACCGGAAGCTCTGCCCTGGTAGCGGTGGTCGACACCGTACGCCTACCTGAACGGTCGGGCGGTCGTTTTTACGCCGAGGCTCGATTGGCCGTCTCACCTTTTTAGAGTTCCGAAGTTTTTGCGGATGGCTCTGACCGTCTTATCTCCCCTCTAGTTCGACCAGAGGTCCTGTTCTCTAGACCATGGTCGATTCTATTGAGCTGATGACAACTCAACGAGAGAATAAAGCATATTTGAAAAGTTTCTGAAACAGTGCGCCCCTTGTAATCGCGCCGTCATCGCTGCCTACAGCTGTGGGCTCTTATGTTTCATCGGAGTATGGCTTAGGTCATATTAGGCGGCCAGATCAGTCTATCGGTCATGGTTGACCGTCACGTATTTGGAAAACGAGCTTTTGGGTCTGGCTCTTGTCATACATACCTGCTGTCGTCGTCGTAGCCAGTCATGGCGACTGGTCAGGTCGTCTCCGCGGACAAGTTTGCCCTAAAAAATAATCCTCTAAACGACAAAAACGCGGGTAGCCAAGCGACCATAATAGGGTTACTATGTAGCCCAAAAAAGTCGCGGAACACGGCATACATCGTGACTCAATACGGTGAACGACTGGTCAGGTCATCGCCTCGGACAAGTGCGCCCTAGCCCGTTTCTGTACTGGAGCTCCGCTCTGTACAGCTGTCATCTCCGTCGCCTTGCAACCAGAAAAAGGTTCAGGTCCTCTTTTCAAACAAGGACGCCTGGGTCCTCATCTTCACGCATTGGACTTGTTGCACGTCGCAGGTGTGCGCTTTAGCATGTCGCCAATCATCGCCTTTGAATCAGGCGTTCACCTGAATCTCTCGCCGCAGATTGCTTTGCTGGGTCTGCGGTGCAGGGTTGCAGTAGAATCTCCACCACGCAGGAGGTCGTCAGGCTTCATTTCCAGGTTCTATTCTGATGTTTTTATCATTTCTTCCTTCTTGAGTTTCCGCCTCATGAGGAGCGATGCGAAATGTAGTCAATACCCTACGATCATCACGACAAGAGTCGGTCGGTGTGCTATTTGTGCAAGTTCCACGACAGTCTGCGTATCATTGTTTTCGTAAGCTCGCGTTCTGAGTTTTCATCTCAATGCGAGTACATCTGTTTGCATCGATTCAACTTTCGGCCGAAAGCTCCCTTTCGCTTTTTAGTTTCGTGAACATCATTCACTTCGCTGTGATACCCTATCCGAACTGGACCTCGAAATCACAGCTTGCTTCGTTCTGCACCTGCGGCTGCACAGTCGCTGTTCAGTCCCACCAAGCTGTGACTTCAGGGCTTCCAGCAGAGCTAACGTCCATTGTTCCTGCAAGTCTGCCGAGTAAAGCACTCTCACCTGCGGCTCCTCAGTTTCGTCTCAGTGCCGTACCCATTCTCACGAGGTCGTTCCTCAGGCGCATCGGCGTGCCGCCCGAGCACACGACGCCTGACTTGTTTCCTGCAGCCGCACTTCACCTGTAAAGACATCTGGTCAGCTCCTAACAAGCTCAACTGCAATTCACTTCGCTTTCATACACTCCTGATTCTACGCCATAGCCCCGCTCGGAAGCAAGATCAGGTTGACTCACTTTTGGCACCCAGAAGTCCCGGTGGGAAGTCTCTCCTGCCGTTCCATCTTGACACTTCGTCTTCGCACGGCCAGCATACATGGCAAATCTCCGCGTCCTCTCTATGACCTCCCTCATGCTCTTGGTTTTCGCGCCATGTGCTCTCTCCCTATCAGCGGATACGCACCAGGATGGCTCCTTGACTCAAACGGATTCAGTTGGTGCACTCGAATCTAGCACTGCGAATGGCCCCATCCACGTCTTCCGTGATCCCACCACCGGCAACCTTGTCGAATCCTCCGAGCCCGAACCCGCAAGCAGCTCCGCATCGCACTCAACTTCAACCTCGTCATCGTCGTCATCCGCTGATGACGCTGCAGCACTGGCGAACGAGCTCGACGCTCTGTACATGGACGACGTGGCTGTGCGCTCACGTAGCCGCCACATGAGGGGTGGCCTGTCGGACCGCCTTGGCCGAAAGTCGCTCGCCGGAGTCTCTTCCGATGCCACCTTCACCGCCTTCTCCGCGTCGTCCTCTGCCTCCACTGGCCGCCGCCAAAGACGGTCCAGGGTATCCGTCACAGCTGGCGTGCACTAATTCCAACGAGGGAAACTCACCGTGTTTTGTAATATTCCCAGCTAACCCACCTCTATGTCTTCGGCGTAGCCTCCATCTGGCGCTCTACCGCTTCGTAACTCTCCGCCAGCGTGCAGATCCTGGAACTCCGCGCCAAACGACGGACTACGGCCTCTGAAACTCTTCAATGTACCATGCCATGGCTTTTTCATGACTGGTGTAGACCACTGGTCATGCGCGAGCACCTCGTCTGCACCCAGAAACGTCATCAGCCCGGAAGACGAAGAACGCACCAGCAAGCGCGGAACTTGTTCAGAGCGCATGGCAAGACTATTTGCCCGTGAAAGTGGCTTCCCAGAATAGTGTGGATTTGTTTAGTCACTTTGCGGTTCTTCGTCCCGTTCCCCCTAAGGAAAACTGGCTCATTCGACTGTTTCTCTTCGGAACGGCCGCACCATGTGAACCACCACGGATGTGAATAGTCGGATACCGGAACGTTGTTGCAAACTTTGTGATTCGCTACACGGAGCTATTGTCCGCATGGCACGCCCGTATCACTTGTGCAACACCCGCATCCGCGAAATGTATCATACATGAATGGTCGTATCTTCATTGCTTAGAGCGGGAAAAGCTTTTGTCCCACGTTGTGGTGATTTTGCGGAAGAGTGAAAACATTGTGCGAGGTATGCATGATCCAGTTAAGACACTTGGTATGAGAACGTGGGGTACAGCATGAGACAAGTGGGATGACAACCTCGGACAAATCCTCCGCACATCTCCACAGTAAGATGCTGGAAAGGCTGGAAATGACATGAATGAATAGAGCAAGTACAGGCCATGGAGTTCAAACATTGTGCGATCAGGAACGGTTGAGAGTGACCCAGGAACGACTGAACACTTGTGGAGATAACACTAGTGACCGGACATCCGACCTAGTGATATATCTCTCGTGCCTATGTCGCTGCTAGCTGGGAAGCACCGGCTGATAGGCGTGCAACAACAAAGACTTCTACCATTAACTGTAGGGACTCGCGGATCTTTAACACCCATCTGTACCAAAAACTCACCAGAGCGATGGAGATGCTACAACATGCATGTGGGGACAAGGAGTACTCACCAAAACGTTTGATTTTTAAACTCTCGAGTGAGCCCCAACTTGGACCAGCACTCACGAAAACGTTTGATTGTACAAATTCCAATGGATAGAACCAAGAGATGGCTGACAAGTTTGGAGGTGTAATTCACCGTTGCTAGGGGTAACAAAGATAAGAGAACTGACCTCGCAGCCTCGCTTTGGCACTACACGACTTGTTTGAATTTGTTCCCAAGGCATGCAAACCAATGCTACACAACACACAAACTCTGGCGCTGACTCAGAGCAACAACTCCAAAACTTGGCCAAGCATGGAACGCCTATAATAAGAAACAAGGGGGGGGATACAATGAGCTCTACTGAAAACTTATGCACTGGGGACACGCAACCAGCCCCTCGGGCTGTAGGCTGCTGCTCTAGACAAGTAAGCGGTAGCTTGGGTGAGGCTTGGAAGACACCAAGCAAGCAATAGTGTTAACGTGGAAGTTTAGATGTGAGAGTAAGGAACAAACGACGGGTAACAAGCAATGAGGTGGTAGCCGTCGGGTGGGGGGGAGCGAGCGAGCGAGCAGCGAGCTCGATCTCGCACGCTCTCTCCCAAGTTCACTGAACTGAACTAAACTACCCACTAAAAGTTGCAACCTGTCAACTAGGTCACTGGAGGGAAGGCAGGCCAAAGAATAGGCCAGAGTGTGAACCCGACTCAAATGTGTGTGCACAAATGCACACCAGCCAGAGACACGTGAGATTTGATGCCCGGCTGATGCCCGGCTGTGAGGCTCGCTGTGAAGTCATGCCACCATGGCGTAGCAGCCAGCAGGGGTTACCTGTACAGTTTACTGTGACCACTCGGCCGTGTCCATGCTCGTGCAGATCCCTGAGGCAGCCGGCCCTGATGACACCGGCGCGACGACAGGCGGCGGACTACCCGCTTGGAGCTGACCGACCACTGTTCCAGAGCCCCAGATGCCACCGGGACTCTTTGCTGTGCTTCCTACGTCTTGCAGGCGCCTTTTGGCGGACTGGCCAGGAGACCTATTTGCATGTTTTTGCATTGTATGTTCACTGTCAGTCGATGGATGCATGCATGTGACCAGTCGCTGCGTCCGTCTTTTGATTCTGCACGTCTAGGTTCAGACGGCGTAGGATTCTGACATGTGTGCGTAGAGTTACGGCCAAAACAGTGGTTTTGGGCCGGTTTTAGGGAAGCTCTTCGACTGCCACGTGCGACACCCGCCGTGCGCCGCGGCAGGTATTTATGCCTTCGACCTGTCAGTTGTCTTTTCTCTCTGCATATGCTATATTGAAGCATTCTGACACTGTGCCTTGTGTCTCCTAGCCAAACCCTTGCCGTTGCGTGTACGACCTGTGACTGTCGTCACCGTCTGACCAGTCACTGACGCCCGGTCAACGACTGTGTTGCTAGGAAGCTTCTACGCACTTTCTCATGGTATCAGAGCAGTGAGATAGTTCTCACTGAGCTGCGAAGCAGAGACGCAACAGAGCAGCAGCGCTGAGAGTCACCGCTGCAGCAGAGTTCTCTGGGATCTGTTGGAGACGGCCGGTCGCCGTCAACGTATCCCACCCACCACGTGAGATCGCAGCCGCAGAGGCAGCAGCAGCGGTGTCTACCGCCACGCAGAGGTGTGTGGCGGCCGTGGTGCGTGCAGCCGCCCTCCCACAGCCGCAGCAGCAGAGCAGCAGCAGCAGAGGCGGCGGCGGCAGCAGCGCAGCAGCAGCGGTCGCAGCAGCAGCGTGGCAGCAGCGGCGGCAGCAGCAGCGTCGGCAGCAGCAGCGCAGCAGCGGCAGCGGCACAGCAGCAGCAGCGGCAGTCGCGGCGGCAGCAGCAGCGGAGCAGTGGCAGCAGCAGCAGCGCGCGGCGGCGGCAGCCAGCAGCAGCGCGCGGTGGCGGCAGCCAGCAGCAGCTGTAGCGTGCAGCAGCAGCCGCCGCGCGTAGCAGCAGCCGCCGCGCGCAGCAGCAGCAGCAGCAGCGCAGCCGCTGCTGCCACCGCTGCACACGCAGCTACGCAGCTGCTGCTGCAGCTGACAGCACAACTGCAGCAGCAGCTGTGCTGTCAGCGCGCCACCGCGAAGCGGCAGAACCGTGAGAAGAAAAAAAACAAAAAAAACAGGGGGGACGAGCTGACGTCATCATTGTTGATTGCTGACGTCATCAGGTCGTGCTGACGTCTGCAACCACTTGCTGACGTCAGCATTACACTTGGCCAAATTTTCACCCGGAAAGTCAAAAGTTGCCAGCGTATCAAATCCCGGAGAAACGCAGACGGTTTTGAAATCCGGCAAACTTGACCTGTCGTCCTATACTGAGCGGCGACATGAGTTCGCCCGACGACAAGGACAAGGGACCAGGCGATCCCTCCTCCTCTTCTTCAGGGGTATTGAGCCCTTGCTCGCAGGCCATTGAGGACCTGCGCAGCCAGCAGGAGGAGATGCGTCGTCTGCAGCGAGAGCAGACTGACCCGATCCGCACGCTGACTGAGCTCCTCCGCGCTCAGTCTACGGCTCCTCCGCGGATTTCTGAGGGAGCTGCCGGCGTTGCGGCCTCCACCCAGCACTCGGCTCAGGTGCCCGTGACAGGTACCCCGCCTGCTTCACCTCCTGGTGTGGTTTCCCCACCACCTGCGGACCTCCTTGATAACGAGCCATTCATGCCAGGCTTCGAGGATGACTCCGAGGAGCGGGAGATTCGTCTTCTACAGGAGCGCCTCCGTCAGCTGTAGACGGGTATTCGACCTCCACCCGTGTCCCCGATACGAACGTCACCTGACTTCCCCGGTGATCACCCCCTTCCAAGAGTTTTCCCCGTCTCTCGCCCTCCTCAGCCTACGGTTGCTCTCCCCACGGAGCGGCAGCCAAGGGACTTCGAGGCACCACCTCCACGGTACATCAATGAGGATGGATTTGACTGCTGGGAGATCCTGTTTCAGGTGTGGGCCACTTCCGAGGGAGTGTGGCCTTACTACCACAGCCCATACCAGTCTACAGATCCAGCACAGGTGCTGACAGCAGCCCGGGCCATGCGAGGACTTCTCTACGCCATGCCACGCGAGACTGTCGTTGACTTCCGCCCCTTCCTCGGCGAGGCTGGCACAGGCACCGGAGCTGATCCTCGTGGAGGCTGGGATCTGGCGTTGTCCCTACTGGCCGCAGAGACGCACGCCACGCGTGCGTCACACATTCGTGCTTTCCACTCGCTCCGTCAGGGACCAGCGGANACTTTGAGGCACCACCTCCACGGTACATCAGCGAGGATGGATTTGACTGCTGGGAGATCCTGTTTCAGGTGTGGGCCACTTCCGAGGGAGTGTGGCCTTACTACCACAGCCCATACCAGTCTACAGATCCAGCACAGGTGCTGACAGCAGCCCGGGCCATGCGAGGACCTCTCTACGCCATGCCACGCGAGACTGTCGTTGACTTCCGCCCCTTCCTCGGCGAGGCTGGCACAGGCACCGGAGCTGATCCTCGTGGAGGCTGGGATCTGGCGCTGTCCCTACTGGCCGCAGAGACGCACGCCACGCGTGCGTCACACATTCGTGCTTTCCACTCGCTCCGTCAGGGACCAGCAGAGCCTGCGGCGGATTACTGGTGACGCGCCACGCGTATCTACACGCGTCTGGGGACCTCAGGGGGCACACAGCTGTGGGCGCTTCGGACGATCATGCTCGGAGTTTGCCTGGAGTACACCGATATATTCACACGGTACAGCGACGCTGCTCTCGAGCCTTTCTCAGCCACCCTGCAGCTGCTCCCTTGGACCCATCAGCTTTTCCTCCAGGTGACGTCGGCCCGCGAGGCAGCAGTAGCACATCAGGAGACTTCCCTCGCTGCAGCAGTCCTCGCCTCACCACCATCTTCCCTCCTGCAGTCACCCTCATCGACCTCCATCACGACCTCATCTTCCTCCTCCTCTTCGACCCCGTCTACACCCACGCAGACGCAGGGCATTGCAGTAGTTGCCAAGGGGAAGAAGAATAATAGGAAGCGCAGATCGGGTCAGCAGCAGTCGTCATCCAGTGGTAGCAGTGGCCGTTCCGTGCACTGCTACAACTATGGAGGTGCCCATCGCTACACCGAGTGTCAGCAGCCGCTTGACTTGGAGCGCATCACTCGCGGACTTCAGGCTGCCCATGCTGCTCGCACCGCGTCCGGCACGTCGACCGCATACTCCTCTAGACGCGTGGCGACCACGACTGCAGCTGTTCCTGCATCCTCACCGGCGAGCAGCAGTGATCCAGACCCACGTGACCGCACCATCGCCAAGCTTCATCATCTTTTGGCGCTTCGCTTTCAGGGAGGTGCGAGTGTGTTGTCATCGTCGAGTGGGTCACAGACTGCTTGTTCGTCCGTCTTCGTGACTCGTGATGACACGTGTGGGGGAGCACAGTCCGCATGTGATGATGATGGGCCTGACTGCACTCACTGGATTCATGAGTATCACCTCCGTGATGTACGTCGTTCCTTCCCACTGACGGCTCAGCATCCCTCTGATGCCGAGTGTTCCATTGCTCGTTGTACAGTGACGTCCACCAGTCGTGACTCCGGTGGCACTTGGATCATCGATTCCGATGCCACCCACCACATGACATGTCGTCGTAGTGACTTTGTGGTACTTGGTCTTGTCACGACTGTCCGTTCTCTTCGTACAGGCTCTGGTCAGTCCTTACCGGTTCACGGTGTTGGGGTTGTATGCTTTGATGGTCCGTCTGGCCCCCTGTATCTCTCTGATGTGCTGTTTGTGCCTGATCTTGAGCTCAGTCTGCTGTCTGTGCGTGCCTGCACTCAGATGGGTCTCTCCGTTGAGCATACCGCTGATTCAGCGACTGTGACTGCTCTTGACACCCGTAGCATTGTCCTGCGTGCTTCAGTCGTAGATGATTTGTACGGCATTGCTTGGCCCTCCTCCCCTTGCTCTCCCTCCTCCTCTGGTCGCGTTTTTGTCACTGGTGTTCTATCCCCGGAACACCAGCGGTTGCTTCACCGACGTCTGTATCACGTGGGCTCTGACACTGATTACACTGACACCTTTGCCCCTGTCGGCCGCATGACCTCAGCTCGAGCTCTGTTTGGTGTAGTTGCTCAGCATGACTGGGAAGTACTAGATGGATGTGAACAACGCGTTCCCCCATGGCTCTTTGGATGAGGAGATCTACGTGGCTCAGCCACCAGGCTTTGAGGACGGTGACAAGGTCTGGCGCTTGTACAAGTCCTTGTACGGCCTCAAGCAGTCTCCACAATGTTGGAACCGGGAGATCACTGGCACCTTGACTCGCGCAGGATACGTACAGAGCGAGGCAGACCCCTCACTCTTCATCCTACCGACACCCGAGCGGTTCACCGCCATCCTGGTCTATGTTGATGACCTTTTGATTGCGTCTCCGTCGCTGGAGGCTGTGAAGGAGGCCAAGGCTGTCCTGCAGACTGCCTACAGGATGAAGGACCTCGGTCCTGCATCGGTATTTCTTGGTATGGAGATCGTGCGAGATCGTAGACATCGGACACTGTTGCTGCATCAGGCCCGATACGCACGAGTTGTGGGGGAGCGCTTTAGCAATCTTCTTGGTGTAGTGCCCACTGCTTCCACACCACTCACACCTGATGGGCAGGATGCCCTGAAGGTGGATGACCCTACACAGCTGGGGGAGACATTGGACGTGACCTTGTACCTCCCTCTTATCGGATCTCTGATGTACCTGGCCACTACCATGCGTCCCGACATCGCATTCACCGTCATCCTCCTCGCTCAGTTCTTGCAGGCTCCACGTGCGAGAGGTCTTCATGCGGCTGTGCGAGTGGTACGGTACGTGGTCTCCACGCCGTATCTCGGACTCTGCTTTCGTCGGCAGTGTTCGGTGGTCCTTCACGGCTACACTGACAGCGACTGGGCTTGGAGCCCTGATGGGCGCAGTCGCACTGGGTACGTGTTTCTGCTCAGTGGTACCGCTTTGTCTTGGCGAAGCAAGAATCAGGGCTGCATCGCACGTACCTTGTTGGAGGCAGAGAATGTGGCGTTGGGAGTAGGGGCTGCTGAGGCAGTTTGGCTGCAGCGCTTGTTTCTTGAGCTTGGGCAGTCAGTACCCGCCATTGTGCTGCGTTGCGACAACCAGAGTGCTCTTGCCATTGTGGAGAACTCTGGTGTTTTTCATGCTCACACAAAACACATTGCGGTTGAGCATCACTTCGTTCGTGATCTGGTGGAGCGACGCGTGATCTCCATCATGTGGGTTGGCACTGACTTGCAGCGTGCTGATTTCTTGACGAAGGCACTTGCCCGCGGAAAGTTCTTGGTGGCCATTCGTTCTCTTGGGCTTCGCCCCGTGCGTGACAGTGGTTGAGTGTGGGATGTACGTTTGCGTCTCATCTGTCTGTGTCACCCACTATGTGGTTGTACCAGTGCTGCACGCGTATGGACATGCGTACCATCGGGTCATGGGGGAGTGTTGTGCTTTGTGCCGTTCCTGTACAGTTTACTGTGACCACTCGGCCGTGTCCATACTCGTGCAGATCCCTGAGGCAGCCGGCCCTGATGACACCGGCGCAACGACAGGCGGCGGACTACCCGCTTGGAGCTGACCGACAACTGTTCCAGAGCCCCAGATGCCATCGGGACTCTTTGCTTTGCTTCCTACGTCTTGCAAGCGCCTTTCGGCGGACTGGCCATGAGGTCTATTTGCATGTTTTTGCATAGTATGTTCACTGTCAATCGATGGATGCATGCATGTGACCAATCGCTGCATCCGTCTTTTGATTTTGCACGTCTAGGTTCAGACGGCGTAGGATTCTGACATGTGTGCGTAGAGTTACGGCCAAAACAGTGGTTTTGGGCCGGTTTTAGGGCAGCTCTTGGACTGCCGCGTGCGACACCCGCCGTGCGCCGCGGCAGGTATTTATGCCTTGGACCTGTCAGTTGTCATTTTTCTCTGCATATGCTATACTGAAGCATTCTGACACTGTGCCTTGTGTCTCCTAGCCAAACCCTTGCCGTTGCGTGTACGACCTGTGACTGTCGTCACCGTCTGACCAGGCACTGACGCCCGGTCAGCGGCTGTGTTGCTAGGAGTTCTACGCACTTTGTCAGCCCAGCTGTGAGACTCGCTGTGAACTCATGCCACCATGGCGTAGCAGCCAGCAGGGGTTACCTCTCTCTAGTTAGTCACCTGCGTTAGTGAGGTGAGTGTGCAACGAGGCCAGAGGTCACCGTGTGGTACTGTCACAAACCCAACACTCCCCCATGACCCACGGCCGACTTGCACAATGGCACAGCAGGCACTACACCGACATCACAAGAAGTGACACGACACAAGACTATACACAGGCACTGGAACAACAGATCAACCAGGAGGATCACGAGGACACAATAGACCAACAGCGTGAATTGCTGCCTTGAAGACATTGCTGCTAAGTGCTTTTGTGAGGAAGTCTGCACCTTGCTGTCGGGTGTCGACCCACACAATCTGAACATCGCCTGCAGCCACACGCTCACGCACAAAATGATGTTCCACATTGATATGCTTTGTGCGAGTGTGATGCATGCCATCATGCTCCAGCAATAGCCTTTGTGCTTTGGTTGTCGCAACGGAAGGTGATGCAGCGAATCGAAACACACAATTGCTGCAACAAACGACACAACCAGATACTTTCACGGGTTCCAGCACCAAGGGCAACATACTCTACCTCACTGGAGCTGCGTGCAACACAACCTTGCTTGCCAATTTTCCAGGAGATCGCAGTCCCACCAACAAGGAAGACGTAGCCAGTGCGACTGCGTGCATCTGTGTCATGTGCCCAATCACTGTCAGTGTACCCATCAACGACCACTGACGGCTGCGCCCGGTAACACAGACCAACTCGGGCAGTGGAGAGCGCATACCGCACAACACGTAGTGCGGCTTCCATGTGCCGTGCACGTGGCGACTGTGAGAACTGCGCAAGGAAGTTGACAGCAAAGGCTACGTCTGCTCTGGTGGTGGTGGCAAGGTACATGAGAGACCCTAGGACTCGCAGGTAGTTGGTCACGTCCACCGTCTCCCCCAGTTTCGACACGTCCAGAGTTTTCAACAACCTCTGCCCGGCGGGCGTCATCGGTGTTGAGGCAATGGGGATAGAATCAAGCAGGGAGGCAAAGCGCTCCCCCAGGCTCCTGACGTACGCGGCCTGGTGGACGTGCAGAACGCGACGAGCACGGTCACGCTCAAGCTCCATACCAAGAAACACGCGAGCTGGACCCAAGTCCTTCATCTTGTACGTGGACTGCAGCAGGGACTTCACAGTTGACATAGCTTCGCGACTCGGGGATGCAATAAGCAGGTCATCGACGTACACGAGGATGGCAGCAAAGGGCGCCGACCGTGGAGTGACAAAGAGGGAGGGATCCACCGTGCTCCGGCGATATCCTCCCTTCTCCAGGGTGGAGGTGATCTCCTGGTTCCAGCACCGTGGTGACTGCTTGAGGCCATAGAGGGCCTTTCGCAGTCTCCAAACTCGATTGGTGCCGTCAGAGAACCTTGGAGGCTGCACCATGTAAATGTCCTCATCCAGCCGACCGTGCAGAAAGGCATTGTTTACATCCATCTGCTCGAGCTCCCAGTCGTGGTGTGCGACAAGGCTTAGGAGGGCTCGAGCTGTGGTGTAGCGTCCGACGGGAGCAAAAGTCTCGTCAAAGTCAACGCCGGGGACTTGAGAAAACCCCTTTGCTGTAAGTCGAGCCTTGTACTTGTCGAGCTCGCCATTAGGCTTGTGCTTTCGACGGAAGACCCAGCGGGCATCGATCGCCTTGCGGACTGGTGGGAGATCGACCAGCTCGTATACGGCATTGTCATCCAGGGCTCTCAGCTCGTCCCGCATGGCAGCCTCCCACTGTTGGGAGTCGGGTGCTACCCGTGCCTGGCGAACAGTGGTCGGGTCAGGCGATGGCGGTGGGGCGACGACCGTTGCATTGCACTCGGCAATGCTCCCAAGGATGGCGGTCTCGAGCGCACACTCGTACTCGGATGTGAGCAGTGTGTACCCAAGGACAGAGTTTGGATGCACAACTCCTGTGGCTAGGCCCAGGGCGTCCATACCAGTAGGCATCGCTGGGAGCTGTCCAGACAAGGTCTGCGAAGGTTGAACAAAGGACGCTGCAGAATCACAGGAGCGAGAGGGAAGTGCACGCAGGCGGTCGCCACGAACAAAAGGTTCGATGGGGGCAGGGCGTGGAGGAGCACTGAGTGGACTGGGTACGACTGGAGTGAGTGGACTGGATGGAGACGTAGCGGAATGTGCGGGAGAGATGGACTCAGCAGATGGGGACTCAGATGAGGACACCACAGGGGATGACGGAGCTCCAAGCGAGCTAGACGACAATGACGGGGGGGCGTCAGAGGATGGTGGAGTCACAGTGCCGGCCGTTGGAGAACGCTCTGAGGGTGAAGGCTGCTGAGACGGGACAGCAGCAGAGACGGCAGGGGTAGACGGGACTGCTGGGCCGACCTCCCCCCGCAACCGAGAGAGCGGAAGCAGGGAGGCAGCAAACGAGTGATGATCGAGGTCACGGAGAAATACGGACTCGAAGAACAAGGCATCGCGGGACTCAACGACGCGCTGGCGCTCTGAGTCCCAGAAGCGCCAGGCTTTCGACTGGGAGGAAACGCCCAAGAATGGGCAGAGACGTCCACGCGGGGAGAGTTTCCCGTCGCGGAGATCTTTTGGGAGCTAGACAGACGCAATGCTACCCCAGACGTGAGCCAGGCGGAGGTCAGCACGAGAGCCATACCAGCGCTCAAAGGGCGTAACGGTGCAGGGAAGAGGACCGTGAGGGACACGATTCAACACCCAGGTCATATAGCTCATGGCCTCAAAGGCAAAGAGAGGGGAGAGCCCAGACTCAGACAGAAGCCTGCGGATGCCATCGGCAAGAGTCCGATTCCAACGCTCAGAAACTCCATTTTGCTGAGGTGTGTAAGGAGTTGAAGTCTCCAGACACACCCCTTGGGACTGAAGAAATCGAGCGGTGGGCCCAAGGAACTCACCGCCACGATCAGTGCGAAAGATGCGCAGTGAATGCTGACACGCACGTTCAGCCTGAACGAGCCATGACGCGAGGACAGAAGCAACATCACTCTTCTGACAAAGAGCGAAGATCCAACAAAATGAAGAAAAATCGTCAGTAAGGCACAGGACGTAACGCCCGACCCCCCCAAGAAAGTCATGGGGAAGAGGTCCCATGACGTCGGCATGAACAAGATCGAGAGGGTGAGCAGACACGGAGTCCGAAGAGGCAAAGGGCAAACGATGCATCTTGCCTTGGGCACAGTCCAGGCAGTCAGAGGGGCATGGCGCGGGGAAGGTGGAAGGGGACAAGCCAACAGCGGGTTCAAGGCGAAGCATGCTATTGATAGCATCAGTGTGCACATGGCCAAGACGACGATGCAAGAGCTGGATATCAATGGGAGAAAGGGAAGGCGCGACGTGAGCAAGGGACAAGCCAACAGCGGGTACAGAGGGGGCATGAAGGGGAACACGATACAGCTTGGCACACTTAACCCCCCGCAAGACGACGCGACCAGAAGAGTGAAGACGGACAGTACCCACGCCCTGACTAGCGGAAAAATCCATGCCCAGCAGGCTGAGTTCCAACGAAGGCACGAACAGAACGTCAGGCAGAAACAGCACGCCACCGGGGCCGACAAAACGGACAACATCAACGCCTTGGACGGGAAGGAGCTGGCCGGAACCAGTGCGCACAAAGCGAACAGAGCCGACAGGACCCAAGGAGACAAAAGCGGACCGAACAGAGGTCATGTGATGGGTGGCTCCAGAGTCGAGGACCCAGAAGCCACCAGAGACACGGACATTGGGAAGGACGCCATAGGTGGCAACAATGCCGACGGAGGGCGGGGATGAGTCACAGGCAGCAAGACAACGAGGGAGAACGACAGACTGCCAGAGCTCGACCCAAGGAACAAACGAGGATGGCAACCCAAGAACGTGACCGAGGGGGGTCCCCACGAAGGACGGTGTCACTCTGACAGGCAAGACCTCTGGCCAGCAAAGCCACACTCTCACCTCCCTAATCACGAAGGTGAAGACGCTGGAGGAGAGACTGCTCCAGTTGGCGCTCGTTGTCGACGGAGGCTGCAGACGATGGAGCAGGCACGCTCGAGGGAGAGGCGAACCACGAAGGAGGGACGTAGGCCGAGGAAGGTGGGCACGCAAAAGTGGGTGCTCCATAGGGTGGCTGTCAGCCCCAAGGATAGAGGACAGGCGGATGGACGCCGGCGATACCGGCGGTGGAGTAGGCCTGAGCTGGGGAGGGACTAGCAGACGAAGTAGAGCTGGAGCTAGAGCTGGAGTTGACGCCGGGAGAAGAAGAGGAGGGCCCGCTGGTGCGCGTCCATTGAGCACGCATGGCGCGTGCGAGGCGGACGTCATCAGCGGGTGCAGGGCACTTGCGAGCGGAGTGCTCAGAGGAGCCACAGTTCCAGCACACCACCGCACCAAGAACACGAGACGACACAACAGATTTGCCCTTCCCTTTGCGTTGCCCACGACCGCGTCCATGTCCACGACTCTGGGAGGCAAGGGCCGTGGCCGTAGAGGTAGAAGAGGAAGAAGAAGGCGATGGAGACGAGGCCGATGGAGTAGCGGAGGAAGAAGTGGAGGTGGCTATGGAGACGGCGGCCACTCCTGCGACTGCAGTGTGATGAAGGCGCTTGTTTTGGAGGCTCGTCCACCACGCTGCAAGCCTATCAGCGACAAAGTCCCAAAGGGCACCAACGCCTGGAGGGGAATCGGGTGGAACAGGCTGGGAGGCAAGACGCTGCAGCTCGTCTGCTTTGACATCACGGAGAAGGTCGGACAGCTCGGGGATTAACCCGTTGACCACGGTGTGCACAGCTGACAGCTGACCTGGTGCGGCCTTATCAAGTTTCCCCCGCCCCAGTGGGCATGGGAAAACTGGGAATGCCTTAGGCACGATGAATATGTGCTGCAAAACAACCCGACCCAAATCACACAGACAAGCCACCGTAGAGAAAAGAGACAGAGGACGGGAGAAGGGAGATGCAGACAAGGAGACCTCACGAGGCATGTGAGGGGCTGCGCAAAAGAGCAAGAACAGGCGGGACAATAGAAGCAGCTGTAGCGGAGAGCACAGAGACGCAAGATGCAACCAGCACAATCAGTGCCAGGAAGCCTGTGGTGAAGGCGGCGCCAATGGTAGGAAGGATCGCTGCTGCAACGACGGCCGCTGTGACGAGTGTGGTGAGGTCAGAGGGTGTAGATGCGGATGCTGCAATAGCAACGGCTGTGGAGGTGCGAATGGCCGTAGCTGCAGCGGATACGGCAGAAGCTGCAGAAGCTGTTGCAGAGGCCACAGATGATGCAGATGCCGCTAGCTGTGTTCCAATGTCAGCCGCTGCCGCAGACAACGGTCCGCCTACAACGGCTGCCTCAGTGTAGGACTCAGCGGTGCGGCCAGCTGACGTTGATGCAGGGGCACGTGCTGCTCTAGCTGCGGCGGCAAAGGTGGCAGCAGCTACAGCTGCCGCATGTATCACGGCGGACGCGGTACGTGTGAAGGTGCGAGCGAGCTCTAGCACGTCCTGACGCCAAGTTGAGTGCGGCAACGCAGCAGCGGTGTCGTGCGGCTGCTCAATCCCCCCAGAGGCACCAGGGGAGGGAGGGCTTACCGGGCGTTGTAGTGCCGAGCTCTCCCCTGAGTCGCTACCGAGATCCTCCCAGTGTGCTAGCGTGATGGCGACCACCACCAGACGGTGGTGCGGAGACTGCTACAAGGTTGCAGTGCCGATACTCCACAATGTTGCTTGTTGCTCATGTCACGTTGGTTATGCGGCTGCTGTGGTGCATGTATTTGCTACAGCTGTTGCTGCTGTTGCCGTGCTGCTGCTGAGCTGCTACTGAGCTGCTGCTGAGCTGTTTGCTGAGCAGCTGCTAATCTGCTGCTGAGCTGTTTGCGAGCAGCTGCTGAGGTGCTGCTAAGGTGATGCTGCGCTGCTGCTAAGATGTTGCTGCGAAGCTACTGAGTTGATGCTGAGCTGCTGCTAAGCAGTTTGCTGAGCAGCTGCTGATCTGCTGCTGAGCTGCTGCTGAACTGTTTGCTAAGCTGATGCTGAGTTGCTGCTGAGGTGATGCTGCGCTGCTGCTAAGATGCTGCTGCGAAGCTGCTGAGTTGCTATTGAGCTGTTGCTGAGAAGTTTGCTGAGCAGCTGCTGATCTGCTGCTGAGCTGGTGTTGAGCTGCTGCTAAGTTGCTGCTAAGCTAATGCTGCGCTGCTGCTAAAATGCTGCTACTAAAATGCTGCTACGAAGCTACTGTTGAGCTGTTGATGAGGTGCTGCTACTGGGCTGTTGCTGCGGAGCTGAGGAGCTAGATCCACTACTGCTGGGATGCTACGAGGCTGCTGCTACTGAGCTGCGGAAGCTGAGCCATTGTTCACATTGCAGCTGCTGCAAATAATGCTAGGAGACGGCGACGGACCCCCCCCACGCTGCCGAAAATTTTTCGGCAGCGTTTCCCCCGCCCCAGTGGGCGTGGGAAATATGGGAAGGCCATGGGAACACTTGTAGGAACCTGTTCCAACCCCACCCAACCCAAGAATAGAGGGGAGCCCAACCAGCAGGAGGAGGGGAAGACCAAAGAGCCCTGACGGGAGAATTCCGTCACTCGCTGCTTCTGAGGCTACAGCAGTCAGCTGCTGTAGTGCTGGTAGATTGTGACGGCGGGGTCGATGCGCGACGCCAAGAGTGGCCGTCGCGGGTTTGGCCCAGGATACGTGGGCAGCAGATCGATCCGCTGCCCGTCTTCCATGCAAACTCCTCTGATACCAGTAGGCTGCTGCTCTAGACAAGTAAGCAGCAGCTGGGGTGAGGCTTGGAAGACACCAAGCAAGCAATAGTGTTAACGTGGAAGTTTAGACGTGAGAGTAAGGAACAAACGACGGGTAACAAGCAATGAGGTGGTAGACGTCGGGTGGGGGGGAGCGAGCGAGCGAGCAGCGAGCTCGATCTCGCACACTCTCTCCCAAGTTCACTGAACTGAACTAAACTACCCACTAAAAGTTGCAACCTGTCAACTAGGTCACTGGAGGGAAGGCAGGCCAAAGAATAGGCCAGAGTGTGAACCCGACGCAAATGTGTGGGCACAAATGCACACCAGCCAGAGACACGTGAGATTTGATGCCTGGCTGATGCCCGGCTGTGAGACTCGCTGTGAAGTCATGCCACCATGGCGTAGCAGCCAGTAGGGGTTGCCTCTCTCCAGTTAGTCACCTGCGTCAGTGAGGTGAGTGTGCAACGAGGCTAGAGGTCACCGTGTGGTACTGACACAAACCCAACACGGGCCCCGTCATCCTTGTCGCGCCAAAAGGTAAGAGTGGGGAATACATGTATGTGGATGCACCTAGTGTCAGGAAGCGAGGGAGGGAGGAGTGAGAGACACGTAGTGTTGGTTTTGTGTCTTGTACACACTGACGTCTGGCCTTGTTGCACACCCCACTTGCCACTGATGCAGGTGACAGAGAGAGAGAGAGAGGGGGACCGTGCTACCGGCACGCTCGTTGTCACTAAGCTGTGGTCATTGGCCATGGTGACACCAGCGTCATGCGTGCCCACAGCTACATGGTATTGATTGAGTGCTCCTTGAGAAACTCCTAGGAACCTTCCTAACCATTTGCCGCAACACTAGGCGTCAGCGCTAGGTCAGCGTGTGACAACGGTCACAAGTCAGAGGCAAAAACTGCAAGGGTCTGGGTAGGGACACGCCCAGAGTGTCAAGAAGCTCAAATCTGAATGTAATTGCAGAGAGATATAACAAATGACAAGTCCACAGCATAAGTGCATGCCGCGGCGCACTACAGGTGTCGCACGCGGCAATGAGGTCCGTCCTAAAAACGGCAAAAAAAAAGTTTTGGCCGTAACTCTGCGTAGACAAATCAGAATGCTACGCCGTCTGAACCTAGAGATCCAAAATCTCGAGCCAAACGCTATGACTGGTCACACGCATCAGTCCGGCACCGATCGATGGACAGAGAATGCAAAACATGCAGATCGGGCTCAAGAGCCAGTCCACCGAGAAAACTGGCGCGTCTACAGAAAAACCGCAAAGCACCCCGGCAAGCACACAGGGCGTCGTGGCAGCTCTCTGGCAGCTGCTGGTGGATGGAGCCACCACTCGTCGGTGCTCCGGCGCCAGCTGCATCCGCATCAAGGATAGGCTGCAGAAAAACTGTAGGAGGTCCGAGACAACATCCACAACGCTGGGGCAGTCGTCGGTCAGCTCTGAGTGGGTGGTCCACCACCTGCCGACACGCCGTTGTCTCCGGGGTCCGCATCGGGGACCATTTTGTCGCGCTCTCCTATACCGCTGCTCTCCTTGCCGTTGCTCGTGACAGGTGGAAGCCACACACACCAATACTCCCCTTGGCTCACACAACTGTCAACATAACGATGTCTGAGCGAAGGCAAGATATGATGGCTCAGGCAACCACTTATAGCGATCACTTATCAAGCATTCCACAACACAAGGTCTGCTCGTGACAATGGTGCATCCCACAAAATGCCCGGGTCTCGACCATGCACGAAGTCAATCACACACCTACGTGTAAAACATAATGCAAGAGAAACAGAGAAACAAGGTCTCCTCGTGACCCCGCAAAATGTCTCCGGGTATCCGGGTCTCGACCACATCATGCATGGATCATACATTACACATGTAGGCAATGAATCTCTACATCACACCGGTAGAACTCACTAGGTGTGCGGGTCTCGACCAGCATAACCTCAACCATAGCATCGTGCCACACCCCAAGTAACCTCGCTGTGCTCAAAAGGGTGTCAGGCAAAAGCGCACACACAAGCACTCCCCCTGGGCTGCAGAGGTTGGCATTACAAGCAAAGCTGATGGCTGCTCCAATGCAATCCGTGAGGAGGGAGCACGGCTCCCCCATGGTCACATACCCCTGCACAGCAATAGCAAGGGTGACGACGATGCCGGTGGGATGTGCTCGCACAGAGCCTCACCCTAGAGCGGCGTCGTCGCTGTCGTCGTCGTCGCTGTCATCGTCGTCGCTGTCATGGTCGTCATTTGCTGATGTGATTGGTGCAACGCTAAGGGCCTCCTCCAAAACCATCGCCTGCTATATAGCCTCCAACTGCTGAGCTGCATATTGCCTCGCGGCCTCCGCAACGTCAAGGCACGTGTGGAGCTTGACAAGCTCTGACTCGGCAGCAGACTGGCTGGCTGCATCTGTAGCATGTAGACGGTCAGTCGCGGAACGAACCTGGCGGTGGACCTCAATAGTGTGTGCATCGGCACGAGCCAGAGCCTCCTATAGCCTTGCTGTCTCACCCCGTAGGAAGGAGTGGAGGTGCGCCTGCTCGTCGCACAAGTCGACGTCCTCTACGCCAGTCGTCGACTAAAGTACCACTGGGCCACGAGGTGCTGGTAGAGCGGGAGCGCAAGATAATGAGTCGCCACGTAAGTCGTATGGGGCTGTAGGAACGACTGCTGCAAAGGCACCTGCTGCTCGTGACATGCCTGTCGCTCGGCCGTCAGCTGCTAGCCGGACGTCGACATGTGTAGGTACAACTGCATTCGGAGCGACGTCGTGGTCATGGAAGGTGCGGTCAGTGCTGTGGTGCTCTTCGTGACCCTTGGTGCATAGCCCAGCATCCACCTGCTATTGGAGGTCCGCCTGTCCCAGACGCGCATCCTGTAGAGACCACTCGACTGCCTCAAGACGCCTATGTACATCCTCCACACACTCCTCAATAGCCCGTCGTGCTGGAACATCCACGGTGCAACAGCCGCTGCTGGCCTCCCGGAGCTCGACCATGAGACTCTGCACGTGTACCTCCGCTCGAGCCACCACTGCCTCCTGCTCGTCGATCGCGGAGCGTAGGCACTCGGGTACAGGAACTGTAGCTCGAACGAGAGTAGCTGTGTCCTTGGCTGGAACCGCCGTGGTGTCAGCGACACCAGTCAGGGCAGCGAGGTGCCGAAGGTCCGCAACTCGCTCTGCATCGTGTATGTCACACACGCGGACATCTGCTCTCACCGAGGAGCCATCTCGTACTCGTGCCACGGCTACTGCACAAACGACAGTGCACTGGGCCTCTACGTCTGCCTCCGAACCTGTGTCCGACCACTCCACAACGGATGACTGATCCTCATAGAGGAAGTCTGCCTCGTCTTGGTGGTCCATCACCTGCTCCTGTTGCCCAGCACTATTTGTCTGAACCACTTGGGCATCTGCTGGGGGCCGAGTATCAGCATCTCTATCACCTGCTCCTACTCCTGCTCCTGGCACCATGACGACTGTCTCCACACCAGCTAACGTGGGAACACGCACACCGTCAGACGCAACTCCTGTATTGGCCGTCGTCATGTCATCCGCCAGGGTATGAACGAACACCATCTCCATCCCTGACTCATACTTAGCCTCGGACCAATCGACCTGCGATGAAGAGTCTCCATCAGGGCGAACGTCTCCGTCCACCGAACTCTTCTCTAGCTGAGTCTGTTGTGTAGCGTCATCCGCCTCAATCATCCTGCACTGTAGAGTAGCCGCCTCACCAATGTCGAGCTCAGCCGCGGTCGTCAGCGGACAAACCATCCCCCCCACGACTGACACCTCGCCAGGAGCTGTGGGGACTCGGCAGACCAACCCGTGGACAGGAGACGAGGGGGTCTCGTCACCTGAGACTCCTCCCATAGCTGCGTCTAATGGTGTTGCGTGTGCGCACCGTGCAAGACAAGCAGCTTGTCACCGCACACGACGAGTGCAAGAATGAGCGGTACGACGAGGGGATGAGGGTCCGTCTGTCGGGATGATGCCAACAGCCTCCAAGACGGAGCGGAGGGCGACCTATGTAAACGAGAGATCCGGTGTACTAGGATCGTTGGAGGAAGGGATGGAGGATCGGGAAGAAGATGAGGATGAAGTGGGAGGCGACACCTGCGGCGGGGTAGCAGCTGGACCATGCGCTTGAGGTTCTGGACCTCCTTGTGTAGCGTGGTCATATCACCACGCAAAAGCGCTGTGACATCAGTCGGTGATGTATCCACTGAAGGAGGAGGTGGAAAGGATCGTACCCAGGGGGATGCCACCCAGGAGGGCGGTGTCGGCACTGCCGCCAGCCGTGCTGCCTATCTCGACAGCAATAGCACGAAAACCCGGAGGACAAGTGGGACTCATGCCACGGCTGCATCAACCACTGTGTCGGTGGCGGCTGCCACGGCGGAGGCTCAGACGCAAACCACGACGATGGCAACACCCACGGCCACACTGCGTAGCTCATGTCGAGAGCTGAGCGTAGGAGATAATCTCACACACTCGACGCCGGTGGTACAAAGCACCACGTAGAGGGATACGGATGCAGCAACGTCTCTCAAACGGGCTACGATGTTGCCAGTCAAGGCGACAACATCAGCCGTAGTGTGTTGCTACAATGTTGCACCCCGTGGGGATGGCGCAACTATCACAACGTGCGACCTCAAGTCACCTTCCGTGCCGCTGATGTTGCACCGGGTGCCGTTGTCAACAGACGGCTGTGGCCTCAAGCCACCTTCGCTGTTGCTACTGCTGTTGAGACTCTCGCGGCGGCTGTTGGTACAACGGTGCCCGTCTTCAACCAACGGTAGTGGCCTCAAGCCACACTAAAAGTAAAATAATTAAGAAAACAGAACCCCCCCCCCCTCCTGTTTTTGGTTCACCGATGCTCGACGTGAGTGGGGTATCCCTTCCCGGGCCTTACTCGAATGCCCCACTCAAGGTCCCCCCTGTACTCCCTTTTTTTTGCCTTTTTTTGTGTGTGATGGTGCCACCTCCTCGGGTGCCCCCTTTGGGATTTTTCTAGGGTGCCCCGCTCGAGGACCCCACTCTATCCTTTCCCCCTCATTTTTTTTCTCGGTCTGGCTCGACCCTCGCGGCGAGCGTAGTGGAGGGGGAGGCTCGTTCCTCCCCCTCTTTTGCGTGCAGCCGGCCGGCGGCCGCCCGTCGCCTCCCCTGCCCCTTTCAGCCGGCGGGGGCCAACGTTTGGCCGGCACACGTCGGCTCAAGCGCCGGCGCTTGGCCAGCGCTGTCGTGCCCTTCGTGGGCACGACGGGCACGACCGACCGGACCCCCCCCCCCCCCCCCCCCCCCCCCCCCCCCC
>SZWC01010909.1:27363-43726 GCA_023375785.1 Penium margaritaceum
CCCCCCCCCCCCCCCCCCCCGTGCAGGGTCCCTCGCGTCGGGTCCCCCTCAGGCCCGATAGCAGCAGCTTCTGCAGCAACTGCTGCTGCGGTTGCTGCAGCAATTGCTGCTGCTATTGCTGCTGCTGTGGCTGCTGCCTGCGGCTGCTGCTTGTTGCTGCGGTTGCTGCTTGCTGCTGCTGCTGCTGCTGCAAATGCTGCTGCAGCTGCTCGTCGCCACTGCGGTTGCTAGTGCTGCTACTGCGGCTGCTACTCACCGCCGCTACTGCTATAGGCACCTGCTTCCACCACTGATAGTGCGGTTGCTGCCCGCCACCGCTACTACGGCTGCTTCTGCAGCTGCTGCCTGCTGTTGCTGCGATAGGTGCAGCTTGCGGCTGCTACTCCTTGCAGCCGCTGCTACTGCTGCGAGCTGCTTCTTCCCCTTTTTTTTGTGTACAAACCGGTAGCCAGACACGGCTACTGCTGCCACGTGGTGCTGTTGTTGTGCTGGCTGCTGCCCATAGCTGCTCTCGCAGTACGTGCTTCCTGCCGTTGTTGCTGCTATGAATGCAATTGCTTGCAGCTACCGCCTGTATCTCCGATGCCTCCACCGCTCCGCTGCAATGTAGTCGTGATGGGTCCCTCCAGGATCTGCTGCTGCTACTATGGGTGGCTGCCGCTGCTGCCACTCACTGTTGCTACTGCTGCTGCATCTCTGCTGTACAGCAAAGCGCGCTGTGACTCGTTTACTCTGATACCATGAGAAACTTCTAGGAACCTTCCTAACCACTTGCCCTTACACTAGGCGTCAGCGGTAGGTCAGCGTGTGACAACGGTCACAAGTCAGAGGCAAAAACTGCAAGGGTCTGGGTTGGGACACGCACAGAGTGTCAAGAAGCTCAAATCTGAATACAATCGCAGTGAGAGATAGCAAATGACAAGTCCACAGCATAAGTACCTGCCGCGGTGCACTACAGGTGTTGCACGTGGCAGTGCAAGGTCCGTCCTAAAAACGGCTCAAAAATAATGTTTTGGCCATATCTCTGCGTAGACAAATCAGAACGCTACGCCGTTTGAACCTAGAGATGCAGAATCTCGAGCCAAACGCTACGACTGGTCACACGCATCAGTCCGGCACCGATCGGTGGACAGAGAATGCAAAACATGCAGATCGGGCTCAAGAGCCAGTCCACCGAGAAAACTCTAGCGTCTACAGAAAAAACCGCAAAGCACCCCGGCAGGCACACAGGCTATCGTGGCAGCTCTCTGGCAGCTACTGGTGGATGGAGCCACCACTCGTCGGTGCTCCGGCGCCAGCTGCATCCGCATCAAGGATAGGCTGCAGAAAAATTGCAAGAGACGTTGGGGCAGTCGTCGGTCAGCTTCGAGTGGGTGGTCCATCACCTGCCGACACGCCGGTGTCTCCGAGGTCCGCATCGAGGACCATTTTGTCACGCTCTCCTGTACCGTTGCTCTCCTTGCCATCGCTCGTGACGGGTGGAAGCCACACACACCAACACTCCTATCTTTGTCACCCGGGTTTGGCTCTTTGGATGGGACACTGCGATGTGTAGTGAGAAAATAGGATTTGTATGTGGGGGGGGGGGACAGGTTCGACACCCTCGTGGTGGAGGTGACACCATGAGCAAGAACATGCTCGCCACGGGCTCGCTCTTGGCTCCCTCCCCGACGGGGACCACCTCACTGTTTTCTGACTACGTGACTCTACACTTTTTTTTGTTGACGTCTCTTGTTGACACACCGCCACGTCTTGGCCTGTGGAGTTCCCCCTCTCATTTCTCTCCTCATTCCCTAACTATAAGCTATTGCCCATTGGTATCAGAGCAGTTGAGTGAGAGAGTGAGGTGCGTTTTTGTTGTGATTTGTGACGTTCTTGTACAGTTTACTGTGACCACTTGGCCGTGTCCATACTCGTGCAGATCCCTGAGGCGGGCCCTGGTGACATCGGAGGGACGAAGGGCGGCGGACTACCAGCTTGGAGCTGGCCGACTACCGTTCCAGAGCCCCGGACACTGCCGGGACTCCCTGCTGTTTTTTTGTAGCCTGCAGGAGTCTCTTCGGCGGACTGGCCATGAGCCCGATTTGCATGTTTTCGCATTGCGTGTCCATCGTCTGATGATGGATGCATGCATGTGACCAGTCGTAGCGTACGTCTTGTGATCCTGCACGTCTAGGTTTAGACGGCGTAGCATTCTGACATGTGTGCGCAGACTTATGGCCAAAACACTGGTTTTGGGCCGGTTTTAGGACAGTTCTTGGACCGCCGCGTGCGACACCCGCTGTGCGCCGCGGCAGGTATTTAGGCCATGGACTTGTCATTTGTTATCTCTGTCTGCAAATGCTATTGAAGAATTCAGACACTTTGCCTTGTGTCCCCTAGCCAAACTCTTGCCGTTGCGTGCACGACTTGTGACTGTCGTCACCGTCTGATCAGGCAGTGACGCCTGGTCAACGGGAGTGCTGCTAGGAAGCTTCCTTGCATCTTCTCTTGGTACCAGAGCAGTGAGACAGTTCTCACTGAGCTGCGCAGCAGAGACGTAGCAGAGTAGCAGCAGTGAGAGTCACCGCTGTAGCAGATCCACTTGGGCTTGTCGAAGACAGCCGGTCGCCGTCGACGCAGCCCACACCCATCACGTGAGACCGTAGCAGTGGCGTTGCCACCGTGCCAGCAGCAGCATAGCAGCAGAGCAGCAGCAGCAGCAGCGGCAGCAGCAGCAGCACCGTAGCAGCAGCAACAACAGTGCGTGGTGGTTGCAGCGAGTGCAGCCGCCGTCCGCAGCTGCAGCGGCGGCCGCGACAGCAACAGCGAGAGGCGGCAGCAGTGGCAGCAGCAGAGCAGCAGATGCGGCAGCAACAGCAGCGCAGCAGCAGCAGTGGCAGCCACGGTGGCAGCAGCAGAGCAGCAGTAGCTGCAGCAACAGCAGCGCAGCAGCAGCAGTAGCAGAGCAACAGCAGCTGCAGCAACAGCAGCGTAGTAGCAGCAGCAGCAGCGCGCGGCGGCGGCAGCGAGCAGCAGCCGCAGCGCGTAGCAGCAGCAACGGCATTGCGCAGCCACTGCTGCCACTACTGCGCATGCAGCCACGCAGCTGCTGCTGCAGCTGACACCATAGCTGCGGCAGCAGTTGAGCGGAAGCTGCTACGCAGCCTATGCGCAGCTTCCACGCAGCCGCCGCGGAGCGGCTGCACGCTCGCGTAGAACCGCGAAAGAAAACAAAAAGAGAGAGGGAGTCGAGCCGACGGCAGAATTTCTGCTTGCTGACGTCATCAGGTTGTGCTGACATCAGCAACCACCTGCTGACGTCAGCACCATACTTAGCCAAAATTTTGGCCGGATAGTAAAAAATTGCCAGCGTCTCATCTCCTCGAGAAACGCTGACGCTTTTGCAATCCGACAAACCTGACCTGTCGACCCATACTGAGAGGCGTCATGAACTCGTCGGACAACAAGGGGAAGGCGACAAATGATCTCTCCTCCTCCTCTTCAGGGGTCCTGAGCCCACGCTCGCAGGCCATTGAGGACCTGCGGAGCGAGCAGGTTGAGATGCGTCGCCTACAGCGGGAGCAGACTGATGCCATCCGTACGCTGACTGAGCTTATGCACGGACAGTCCACAGTCCCACGGTAGGTTTCCGAGGGAGCTGCCGGCGTCGCGGTCTCTACACAGCAGTCGGCTCAGGCACCCGTTACAGGAGCTCGACCTGACCCACCACCTTCTGACCTCCTGGATGATGAGCCATTCATGCCACGCATGACTGACGACTCCTCGGATCATGAGATTCGAGTTCTTCAGGAGCGCCTCCATAAGCTGCAGACGGGCACCAGATCTCCTTGGATTCGTACGGTGGGATCGTCACCGGAGTATCCCGGTGACTATCCCCTTCCAGGAGTCTTCCCCGTTCCTCGTCCCTCTCGGCCTGCGGTTGCTCTCCCCACGGAGCGGCAACCCAACGACTTTGAGACACCACCTCCACGGTACATCACTGAGGACGGCTTCGACTGTTGGGAGATCCTCTTTGAGGTTTGGGCTACGTCAGAGGGCGTGTGGCCCTACTACCACAGCCCGTATCAGCCCACAGACCCAGCACAGGTGCTGACAGTAGCCAGGGCAATGCACGGACTCCTCTATGCCATGCCACGCGAGACCGTCGTCGACTTCCGCCCCTTCCTTGGCGAGCCCGACACAGGCACCGGCGCCGATCCATGTGGAGGTTGGGATTTGGCCTCATCCTTGCTGGCCGCAGAGACGCACGCCACCCGTGCAGCACACATTCGTGCCTTCCACTCTCTCCGCCAGGGGCCTGCAGAGCCTGCAGCCGATTACTGGCAACGCGCCATGCGCATCTACACGCGCCTTGGGACCTCCGGAGGCACACTGCTGTGGGCGCTCCGTACGATGATGCTCGGAGTTTGCCTTGAGTATATTGACATCTTCACACAGTACAACGATGCTGTCCTCGAGCCCTTTTCAGCCACTTTGCAGCTTCTCCCTTGGGCACATCAGCTCTTCCTCCAGGTGACATCAGCCCACGAAACAGCAGTGGCTCATCAGGAGACTTCCCTTGCTACAGCAGTCGTCGCATCACCACCATCATCCCTCCTGCAGTCTCCTTCTTCATCCTCCCTCACGTCCTCGTCTTCCTCCTCCTCTTCAGCCCCGCCTACACCCACTCAGACACAGGGTGTTGCAACAGCAGCTCACGAGAATAAGAAGAAGGGGAAGCGTGGATCAGGTCAACAACAGTCACAGCAGCAGTCATCCTCCAGTGGTAGCAGTGAATGTTCTGTTCACTGCTACAACTGTGGAGGCGCCGATCGCTACACTGAGTGCCAGCAGCCGCTCGACTGGGCACAGATTACTCGTGGGCTCCAGGCTGCACACGCCCTCCGTTCCACGTCCAGCACGTCATCCTTGCCATCCTCCGGACGCGTGGTTGCCACGACTGCACCTGTTCCCGCTTCTCCACCAGCGAGTAGCAGCGATCCGGACCCACGCGACTGCACCATCGTTGAGCTCCGACACCTTTTGGCGCTCCGCTTTTAGGGAGGTGCGAGTGTGTTGTCATCGTCAGGTGGTCCACAGACTGTCTGTCCGTCCGTCCCTGTGACTCGTGACGATGCGTGTGGAGGAGCACAGTCAGCATGTGATGATGATGGGCCTGACTGTACCGATTGGGTTCATGAGTATCATCTTTGTGTCTTGCATTTTTCCTCCCCACTGACGGCTCAGCGTCCCTCTGATGACGAGTGTTCCATTGCCCGTTGTACAGTGACGTCCACCAGTCGTGACTCCGGCGGCACTTCGATCATCGATTCTGGTGCCATTCATCACATGACGTGTCGTCGTAGTGATCTTGTTGTTCTCGGTCTTGTCACGTCTGTCCGTTCCGTCCGTACAGGCTCCGGTCAGTCCTTGCCAGTCCATGGTGTTGGGGTTGTATGTTTCGACGGTCCGTCTGGCCCCTTGTACCTTTCTGACATGTTGTTTGTGCCTGATCTTGAGCTCAGCCTGCTTTCTGTGCGTGCCTGCACACTGATGGGTCTCTCTGTGGAGCATACCGGAGACTGAGTGACTGTGACTGCTACTGACACTCGCAGTCTTGTCCTTCGTGCCTCTGTCATAGATGATCTGTATCGCGTCTCTCGTACCTCCTCCCCTTGCTCCCCTTCCTCCTTCGCTCGGGTTTTTATCACTGGTGTTCTGTCTCCGGAACACCGGCGGTTGCTTCATCGCCGTATGTGTCACGTGGGTTCCAATACTGTGTCGAAGCTAATTCGCTCATAGCCAGCTCTCGGTCTTGATGCGGATTCTTTCGAGAAGCCACCCAAGACCGACTGTCTCTTTTGCACTAAGGGGAAGATGCACCGATGCACCTATCCTGACTCTCGTTCCCGAGCACTTTGGCCTCTCGAGTTAGTTCACTCGGACCTTCTCGGTCCTCTTCCGGTCGAGTCCCTTTCTGATCGGGGTCGGTATGTTCTGACTCTGACTGATGACTTTACCCGGGTGCGGTGGGTCTATAGCCTACGTCAGAAGAGCGACGCCACCCTTGCGGTTTGCCTCTGGCTAGTGATGACTAAGCGTGAGTCACGTCACACGCTGCATACTTTCCGCTCGGATCTCGACGGTGAGTTCCTTGGTGAGAGACGGATTATTTGCCGAGCACGGGATTTTTTACCGGGTCTCCGCTCCCCCTACCCCTCAGCAGAATGGTGTTTCCGAGCATTGGAACCGTACCATGGAGGATGCGGTTCGCGCTATACGGTCTGAGTACGGTCTCCCTGAGTCCTTCGCTTTTGAGGGCTTCGCCAAACATGACGTGGGTCTAGAACTGCCTCCCGCACGGTCCGCTTCCAGACCATGTTACACCGTATGAGCTCTGGTTTGGAAATCGTGCTGATCTTTGTCTCGCTCACGTCTGGCGATCCCTGGCCTTCGTGTGGTACACCGAGGACCAGCAGGGGTCCAAGGTCTCACCTCGGGGCCGCTTGTGTGCCTTCGTAGGCATTTCCCCATGGTCAAAGGCTTGGCGCTTCTGGGACCCTACTCGTCGTCGCGTCATTGAGTTCCGCAAAGCGCTCCTTTTCAATTCTCTCACCTACCATGACCCGACTTCAATCACGGCACTCTCCGCCACGCATGTTCCTACCTCTGAGGGTTCTTGGCGGATGGGGGAGACTTCTACGCCAACAAGCACCTCTCATCAGGCTGATGTGTCCGTTCGAGCCCCCTTCACCTCTGGATCTTCGGCCCTTGATGACCCATCGATCATCGCTGTCGGTCCAGAGACCTCGCCCGTACAGCCTGTTTCACACCCCACAGGTGTCCTTGCTTCAGTTCCCGCGCCTACTTCTACACCAGTACTTGCGTCAGCCAGCTCTCCTGTTTTTGTGTCTGGTCCAGTCTCGCCTCCTCCCGTACCTGCGTCAGCTGGCACTCCTGCCTCTGTGTCAGGTCCAGTCTTGCCTGCTCCTGTTGTCATATCCAGCCTTGTGTTCCCCACACACGCGTCTCCTTGCACGGCATCACCGGCTGCCTTGCCTCAGCCCCCACCAGCTGTGGTCATGCCTGTCCCTGAGCCTGAGGTACGCCCCTAGAGCCCAGGTTACTCCCGTGAGCCTGGTGGCCGTCTTCGACCATTAGATTTCGGAGCTCAACAAGCGTCGTGCCCCGCACACAGGCGTCCCTCTCGCTACATCGCGAGTGGTGACCCCGGCACAAAGGCCCTAGGCCTGAGTGCCCGCACTGAGCTCACAGAGGTACATCCAGCGTGCCCCGTAGGGCATGATCTCATCACTCGCAAGTTCCATATCGCTTGTGATGCAGCAGCTGATCTTCTGGTCGTCAGGCCTAGCACCAAGGCGTGTGCCCTTGCCATGCAGAGCTCTCCCTCTGTGGCGCCTGACCCTGGCACCCTGAGGGAAGCTCTCTCATCATAGGATGGTGACGCTTATCGAGCTGCCTACAAGGATGAGCTTTGCGCTATCCAAGAAGCACAGAGTCTACGAGCTCGTTGACCTTCCGCCTGGGAGGAAGGCTATTCAGGTCAAGTGGGTCTTTCGCAAGAAAGTGAAGCCAGATGGCTCACTGGAATGCTACAAGGCCCGCTTGGTCGTCAAGGGGTATTCTCAGATTGAGGGCGTTGATTACACTAACACTTTTGCCCCTGTCAACCGCATGACCTCAGCTCGAGCTCTGTTCGGTGCAGGGGCTCAGCATGACTGGGAACTGCACCAGATGGATGTGAACAATGCGTTCCTCCATGGCTCTCTGGATGAGGAGATTTACGTGGCTCAGCCACCAGGATTTGAGGACGGTGACAAGGTCTGGTGCTTGCGCAAGTCCTTGTACGGTCTCAAGTAGTCTTCGCGCTTTTGGAACCAGGAGATCATCAGCACTTTGACTCGTACGGGATATGTACAGAGCAAGGCAGATCCCTCTCTCTTCCTCCTACCGACACCTGAGCGGTTCATCTCCATCCTGGTTTATGTCGATGACCTTCTGATCGCGTCTTGGTCCCTGGAGGCCGTGAAGGAGGCCAAGGCTGTCCTTTAGTTTGCCTATAGGATGAAGGACCTCGGTCGTGCATCGGTGTTTCTTGGTATGGAGATCGTGCGAGATCACAGGCGTTGGATGCTGTTGCTGCATCAGGCCTGATACGCACGAGTTGTGGGGGAGCGTTTCAGCGATCTCCTTGGTGCAGTGCCCACCGCTTCCACACCTCTTACACGCAATAGACAGGATGCTCTAAAGGTGGATGATCCCACACAGCTGGGGGAGACAGTGGACGCAACCTTGTACCTCCGTCTCATCGGATCTTTGATGTACCTGGCCACTATCACACGTCCTGACATTGCTTTCGCTGTCAACCTCCTTGCTCAGTTCTTGCAGGCTCCTCGTGCTAGAGCCCTTCACATGGCTGTGCGAGTGATGCGGTATGTGGTCTCCACACCGTACCTTGGACCCTGGTTTCGTCGGCAGTGTTCGACGGTCCTTGACGGCTACACCGACAGCGACTGGGCTTGGAGCCCAGATGGACGCAGCCGTACTGGCTATGTGTTCCTGCTCCGTGGTACCACTCTGTCTTCGCGTAGCGGGAAGCAGGGCTGCATTGCACATAGCTCGTTGGAGGCGCAGTGCGTTGCTTTAAGCGTAGGGGCTGCTGAGGCGGTATGGATGGAGCGCCTGTTTCTTGAGCTTGGTCAGTCAGTAACCTCCATTGTGCTTTGTTGCAAGAACCAGAGTGCTCTTGCCATTGCGGTGAACTCTGGTGTCTTTTACGCTCGCATGAAACACTTTGCGGTTGAGCATCACTTTGTGCATGATCTGGTAGCGCGACACGTGATCTCCGTCATGTGGGTTGGCACTGACATGCAGCGTGCTGACTTCTTGACAAAAGCCGTGGGAGGATACACCATCGCCATAGTCGACAGTACTGCTCTCTGCTTGCTTTGATACAGCTCTGATACCAAGAGAAGATGCGAGGAAGCTTCCTAGCAGCACATTGACCAGGCGTCAGTGCCTGATCAGACGGTGACGACAGTCACAAGTCGTGCACGCAACGGCAAGAGTTTGGCTAGGGGATACAAGGCAAAGTGTCTGAATGCTTCAATAGCATTTGCAGAGAGAGATAACAAATGACAGGTCCATGGCCTAAATACCTGCAGCGGCACACAGCGGGTGTTGTACGCGGCGGTCCAAGAACTGTCCTAGAACCGGCCCAAAACCAGTGTTTTGGCCATAACTCTTTGCACACATGTCATAATGCTACACAGTCTGAACCTAGACATGCAGGATCACAAGACGGACACTACGACTGGTCACATGCATGTATCCATCATCAGACGATGGAAACACAATGCAAAAACATTCAAATCGGGCTCATGGCCAGTCCGCCAAAGAGACTCTTGCAGGCTACAGAAAAACAACAGGAAGTCCCGGCAGTGTCCGGGACTCTTGAACGGTAGTCGACCAGCTCCAAGCTGATAGTCCGGTGCCCATCGTCCCTCCGATGTCACCAAGGCCCGCCTCAAGGATCTGCACGGGTATGGACATGGCCGAGCGGTCACAGTAGACTGTATAAGAATGTCACAAATCACAACACTCCCCCATGGCCCGATGGTACGCATGTCCATACACGTGCAGCACTGTGACAAGTACAATATTGAGTGTGAAACAGATGAGACACAGACACACATCCCACACTCAACCACCCTCAGGCATGGGGCAAAGGCCAACAGAACGAATGGCCACCAGGAACTTTCCGCAAGCTAGTCAAGTAGCTTGCGGAGCCTTTGTCAAGTAGTCAGCATGCTACATGTCATTGCCAACCCACATGACGGAGATCACGTGTCGCCCCACCAGATCACGCACAAAGTGATGCTCAACCGCAACGTGCTTTGTGCGAGCGTGAAAGAAACCAAAGTTCTCCACAATGGCGAGAGCACTCTGGTTGTCGCAATGAAGCACAATGGCGGGTACTGACTGACCAAGCTCAAGAAACAAGCGCTGCACCCATACCGCCTCTGCAGCCCCTACGCCCAAAGCAACGTACTCTGCCTCCGACGAGCTACGTGCGATGCAACCCTGCTTCCCGCCAAGACAGAGCGGTACCACCGAGCAGGAACATATAGCCAGTACGGCTGCGTCCATCTGGCCTCCAAGCCCAGTCGCTGCCAGTGTAGCCGTCGAGGACCATCGAACACTGCCGACGAAAGCGGAGTCCGAGGTACGGTGTGGAGACCACGTACCACACCACTCGCACAGCCGCGTGAAGGGTTCTAGCACGAGGAGCCTGCGAGAACTGAGTAAGGAGGTTGTTAGCAAAAGCGATGTCAGGACGTGTGGTAGTGGCCAGGTACATCAGAGATCCGATGAGACGTCCGTACAAGGTCACGTCCACTGTCTCCCCCAGTTGTGTGGGATCATCCACCTTCATGGCATCCTGTCCATCGGGTGTAAGAGGTGTCAAAGCGGTGGGCACTGCACCAAGGAGATCACTAAAACTCTCCCCCACGACTCATGCATATCGAGCCTGATGCAACAACAGTATCTGACGCCTGCGATCTCGCACGATCTCCATACCAAGAAACACCGATGCAGGACCGAGGTCCTTCATCCTCTAGGCAGACTGAAGGACAGCCTTGGCCTCCTTCACGGCCTTGATGGACGGAGACGCGATCAGAAGGTCATCGACATAGACCAGGATGGCGGTGAACCGCTCGGGTGTTGGTAGGAGGAAGAGAGAGGGATCTGCCTCGCTCTGTACATATCCAGCACGAGTCAAAGTGCCGGTGATCTCCCGGTTCCAACAGCGTGGAGACTGCTTGAGACCGTACAAGGACTTGCACAAGCGCCAGACCTCGTCATCGCCCTGAAAGCCTGGTGGCTGAGCCACATAAATCTCCTCATCTAGAGAGCCATGGAGGAACGCATTGTTCACATCCATCTGGTGCAGTTCCCAGTCATGCTGAGCCACTACACCGAACAGAGCTCGAGCTGAGGTCATGCGGCCGACAGGGGCAAAAGTGTTAGTGTAATCAACACCCTCAATCTGAGAATACCCCTTGACGACCAAGCGGGCCTTGTAGCGTTCTAGTGAGCCATTTGGCTTCACTTTCTTGCAAAAGACCCACTTGACCTGAATAGCCTTCCTCCCAGGCAGAAGGTTGACGAGCTCGTAGACTCTGTGCTCTCGGATAGCGCGAAGCTCATCCTCGCAGGCAGCTCGCCAAGCGCCAGCATCCTGTGATGAGAGAACTTCCCTAAGGGTGCCCGGGTCGGGTGCCACAGAGGGAGAGCTCTGCGTGGCAAGGGCACACGCCTCGGTGCTGGGCCTGACGACCACAAGATCAGCTGCTGCATCACAAGCGATATGGAGCTCGCGAGTGACGAGATCATGCCCTACGGGGCACGCTGGATGTACCTCTGTGAGCTCAGTGCGGGCACTCAGGCCTAGGGCCTTTGTGCCGGGGTCACCACTCGTGATGCTGCGAGAGGGGCGCCTGGGTGCAGGGCCCGACGCTTGTTGAGCTCCGGAATCCAGTGGTCGAAGATGGCCACCAGGCTCAAGGGAGTAACCTGGGCTCGAGGGGCGCACCTCAGGCTCAGGGACAGGCATGACCACAGCTGGTGGGGACTGAGGCAAGGCAGTCGGTGATGCCGTGCGAGGAGACGCGTGTGTGGGGAACACGGGGCTTGATGTGACAGCAAGAGCAGGCAAGACTGGACCTGACACAAAGGCAGGAGTGCTGGCAGACGCAGGTACGGGAGTATTGGCCACAGGACTAGTCACCGAAACAGGAGTGCCGGCTGACGCAGGTACTGGCGCAGAAGTAGGTGCGGGAACTGAAGCAGGGACACCTGTGGGGTGTGAAACAGGCTGTGTGGGCAAGGTCTCTTGACCGATAGCGATGATCGTCGGGTCATTAAGGGCCGGAGACCAAGAGGTGAAGGGGGCTTGAAGGGACACATCAGCCTGATGAGAGGTGCTCGCTGGCGTAGAAGTGTTCCCCATCCGCCGAGAACCCTTACAGGTAGGAACATGAGTTGCGGAGAGTGTCGTGATCGAAGTCAGGTCACTGTAGGCAAGAGACTAAAAAAATAGCGCATTGCGGGACTCAATGACGCGACGGAGCGCCAAGCCTTGGACCATGGGGAAATGCCCACGAAGGCACACAAGCGGCCCCGAGGTGAGACCTTGGACCCCTGCTGGTCCTCGGTGTACCACACGGAGGCCAGGGATCCCCAGACGCAAGCGAGACGAAGGTCAGCATGATGTCCAAACCAGAGCTCATACGATGTAATAGGGCCCGGAAGCGGACCGTGCGGGAGGCGGTTCTAGACCCACGTCATGTAGGCGAAGCCCTCAAAAGCGAAGGACTCAGGGAGACCGCACTCAGACCGCATAGCACGAACCGCATCCTCCATGGTGCGGTTCCAACGCTCGTAAACACCATTCCGCTGAGGGGTAGCGGGAGCGGAGACTTGGTGACAAATCCCGTGCTCGGCATAGAATACGTCCATCTTGCCAAGGAACTCACCGCCGCGATCCGAGCGGAAAGTATGCAGTGTGTGACGTAAAAGACGCTCAACCATCACTAGCCAGAGACAAAGTGCAAGGGCGGCGTCGCTCTTCTGACGTAGGCTGTAGACCCACCGCATGCCGGAAATGTCATCAGTCAGAGTCGGAACATACCGGTCCCGATCAGATAGGGACTCGACAGGAAGAGGACCGAGAAGGTCCGAGTGAACTAACTCGAGAGGCCGAAGCGCTCGGGAACGACAGTCAAGGTAGGTGCATCGGTGCATCTTCCCCTGAGCGCAAAAGAGAAAGTCGGTCTTAGGTGGCTTCTCAAAAGAAGCCGCGTCAAGACCGAGAGCTGGCTGTGTGCGAATGAGCTTTGACACAGTATTGGAGCCCACGTGACACAGTCGGCAATGAAGCAACGGGTGGTGTTCCGGAGACTGATAACCAGTGACAAAAACTTGAGCGGAGGAGGAAAGGGAGCAAGGGGAGGAGGTACGAGAGACGCGATATAGATAATCTACGATAGAGGCACGAAGAACAGGACTACGAGTGTCAGTAGCAATCATAGTTGCTGAGTCTACGGTATGCTCCATAGAGAGACCCATCAGTGTGCAGGCATGCACAGAAAGCAGGCTGAGCTCAAGATCAAGCACAAAAAACACGTCAAAAAGGTACAAGGGGCCAGACGGATCATCGAAACATACAACCCCAACACCATGGACTGGCAAGTACTGACCAGAGTCTGTACGGACGGAACGGACAGACGTGACATGACCGAGAACAACAAAATCACTACGACGACACATCATGTGATGAGTGGCACCAAAATCGATGATCCAAGTGCCACCGGAGTCACGACTGGTGGATGTCACTATTCAACGGGCAATGGAACACTCAGCATCAGAGGGACGCCGAGTAGTCAGTGGTGAGGAACAACGTAGGACGCAAAGATGAGAGTCATGAACCCAATCGGTACGGTCAGGCCCATAATTTTCACATGCTGACTGTGCTCCCCCACACGCGTCGTCACGAGTCACAGGAACGGACGGACAGACAGTTTGTGGACCACCCAACGATGACAACACACTCGCACCTCCCTGAAAGTGGACCGCGAGAAGGTGTCTCAACTCAGCGATGGTGCGGTTGTGTGGGTCCGGATCGCTGCTACTCGCCGGTGGAGAAGCGAGAACAGCTGCAGTGGTGGCCGCTATGCATCCGGAGGATGGCGAGGATGATGTGCTGGACGTGGAACGGAGGGCGTGTGCAGCCTGGAGCCCACGAGTAATCTGCGCACAGTCGAGCGGCTGTTGGCACTCGATGTAGCGATGGGCGCCTAGCAGTGAACAGAACGTCCACTGCTACCACGGGAGGACGACTGCTGCTGTGACTGTTGCTGACCTGATCCACGCTTCCCCTTCTTCTTCTTCCCCTGAGCTGCTACTGCAACACCCTGTGTCTGAGTGGGTGTGGGTGGGGCTGAAGAGGAGGAGGAAGACGAGGACGTGGGGGAGGATGAAGAAGGAGACTGGAGGAGGGATGATGGTGGTGATACAATTACTATTGCAGCAAGGGAAGTCTCCTGATGAGCCACTGATGCCTTGCGGGCTGAAGCCACCTGGAGGAAGAGCTGATGCACCCAAGGGAGAAGCTGTAGAGTGGCTAAAAAGGGCTCGAGGACAACGTCGTTGTATCGTGTGAAGATGTCAGTATACTCAAGGCAAACTCCGAGCATCATTGTACGGAGCGCCCACATCTGTGTGCCTTCGGAGGTCCCAAGGCGCATGTAGATGCACATGGCGCGTCGCCAGTAATCAGCTGCAGGCTCTATAGGCCCCTGTCGGAGAGAGTGGAAGGCACGAATGTGTGCTGCACGGGTGGCGTGCGTCTCTGCGGCCAGCAAGGATAAGGCCAGATCCCAACCTTCGCATGGATCGGCGCCGGTGCCTGTGCCGGGCTCGCCAAGGAAGGGGCGGAAGTCGACGACGGTCTCGCGTGGCATGGCATAGAGGAGTCCGCGCATCGCTCTGGCTGTTGTCAGCACCTGTGCTGGGTCCGTAGGCTGATACGGGCTGTGGTAGTAGGGCCACACGCCCTCTGAAGTAGTCCAGACCTGAAAGAGGATCGCCCAACAGTCGAAGCCGTCCTCAGTGATGTACCGTGGAGGTGGTGTCTCAAAGTCCTTGGGTTGCCACTCCGTGGGGAGAGCAACCACAGGCCGAGGGGGACGAGGGACGGGGAAGACTCAAGGAAGGGGATAGTCACCGGGATAGTTGGGTGGCGATCGCACCATAGGGATCTGAGGAGATTTTGTGCCCGTCTACAGCTGACGTAGGCGCTCCTGAAGAACTCGAATCTCATGATCCGGGGAGTCGTCTGTCATGCCTGGCATGAATGGCTCATCATCCAGGAGGTTAGAAGGTGGTGGGTCAGGTCAAGCTCTTGTAACGGGTGCCTGAGCCGACTGCTGTGTAGAGACCGCGACGCCGGCAGCTCCCTCGGAAACCTGCCGTGGGTCTGTGGACTGGCCACACAGAAGCTTAGTCAACGTACGGATGGCATTAGTGTGCTCCCGCTGTAGGCGACGCATCTCAACCTGCTGGCTCCGCAGGTCCTCAATGGCCTGCGAGCGTGGGCTCAGGACCCCAGAAGAGGAGGAGGAGGGATCATCTGTCGCCTTCCTTTTGTTGTCCGACTAGTTCATGTCGCCTCTCAGTATGGGTCGATAGGTCAGGTTTGTCGGATTGCGAAAGCGTAAGCGTTAGATAGCAAGGTCATGTCACCTCTCAGTATGGGTTGACAGGTCAACGGGAGTGCTGCTAGGAAGCCATCTTCTTGAACGCGTGATCCTGGCCATGGGAGGATACACCATTGCCGTAGTCGACGGTACTGCCGTCTCCGACAAAGCCGGTTCATCTCCTGCCAGCCACACCACCCTGTTGTTGCAGCCCTCGTCGTCCACACCGCGCGAGGCTGCATTGCGACAATGGCAGTTGCACACGCACACCCGCGGGTGTTGTCCTACCGGTGGGTTGTGGCGTCCTTTCTTGTGAGCATTCCTCTCTTCGCTAGTCGTCAGTGGCGCGACTTCTTCCTCAAAACCCAGCGGCAATGGCAGGAGCAGCTGCAGTAGCATCGTCAGGAAGAGCGCTGCATTTGCTGCTCCATCCGCTCGCCATTTGAGGGCAGCAGCACCCACATCTTCAGGTCCTACTGCAATCGGCAGCCAGTCGCCTCTACGACAGCTCTAGTTGCAGCATCCAATCCGTCGCAGCTGCAGCTCGTCTGCCACTCAACCTTAGCAGCCGCCACCACTTCTATTACGGCAGCCCAAGCACTGCTGGCACAACAGCTGCGGCCGTGGTTCTGCTCAGCTGTAGTGCCTTCAGCGTTCTCCGCAGCAGTACGACATTAGATCAGCAGCCACAGCAATACAACACTAGGTCAGTAGCCACAGCTGGAGAGGCTTGAGAGGCGGGCTGGAGAGCAGGCACAGTTACACCCGCGACAGTTGTAGTCGTACCGCCTGCAATCGCAGCAACAACGGCACTGCTACGTCATCGCAGGCGGCAGCAGCTGCAGCTTCATCAACAACAGCCGCGACGTTCGCATCGTTTCTGCCGTGTCTGGAAATGCGTGGCAGCTAACCAGCAACTGATGCCTCTAGCCATCTTCGTGCCACCTCGGTGGCAGACGACGTCGCGTTGGTGCACAACCATGCTCCAGCTGCGGCTCCTTCCGGGTCGTACTACGTGGAGTGCAGCGTAGCGCGTCGAGAACGACGTCGTTGCGCAACGAGTGGCGGCTCACCCGTGTCCCTCGGCTCCCCCTCATCGC
>SZWC01010909.1:45021-79035 GCA_023375785.1 Penium margaritaceum
ACGTGGCGGTCGAGAGAGTGCAGCGGCATCAAGTTCAGCTTACACGGTTCATCCTCAAAGTGGAGGCCGAGGCGACAAGTGGAAGGGTGCCAAACAGGGCACCAAGAAGGGTGACAAGAAGGGGGAGTGCTTCAACTGCGGCAAGGAGGGCCACTACGCGCGCAACTGTCCCAAGAAGAAAACAGATTGGTCGCAGCGGGGCGTGAAGAAAGATGAGCACGCCCTTATGGCGTACAACTCCACCAACTTGAAGGATCTGGGAGTTGCCGTCATCGACTCCGGATCAGGCCGCCACACGCAATGTAATAGGGCGGCATTTGTCACCTACGGCGCCTCGGAGAGACGCATGACGGTGGCCAATGGAAAAACAGAGGTGGCCGCAGGTGAGGGTAACGTCCGCATTGAGTCAATTATGGATGGCAAACCTGTCACGAGCACAATCTACGATGTGCTGCATATGCCCAACATTGGGGCAAACCTGCTCTCCGTCAGCCGCCTTACCGACAAGGGACTTGAGGTGCTCTTCACAAAGAAGGAGGCCGTCATCCGCAAAGAGGGCAAAGGTGAGGTGATTGCGCGTGCCAAGAGGGAGGAGGACTTGTACCTGCTACGCGCGAAGATCCTCAGCAGCCGGGTGGGATCCAACGTCGCCAATCTTGCAACGAAGGATGGAGGAGACCTGGACCTATGGCACCACCGATTCTGCCACATTTCTCCATCGACCGTAAAGGAGATGGCTCAGAGGGAAGTGGTGCGGGGTCTCCAAATCAGCGGCCTTGATGGAACCAAGGAGATCGTGTGTGAGCCATGCATCATTGGCAAATCAACTCGGTAGCCGTTTGTTGCCAAGGGGACGCGTGCATCGGCAAAACTGGCCGTGGTACACACAGATGTGTGTGGACCGCTTGAGAGCTCCATCGGCGGAGCTCGCTACTTCCTCACCTTCATTGATAACCACAGTCGGAAACTCTACCTCTACCCAATGAAGCGGAAGAGTGAGGTCCTTGTGTGCATGCAGGAGTTTGTGGCTGATGTGGAGCGGAAAACAGAGTTGAAGGTGAAGGCGTTCCGGAGTGACAACAGCGGTGAATATGCGGGGTGCCTTGGGTGGATGAAGAGCAAGGGGATTGAGTGGCAGAAAACAACTCCACACTCCCCACAACAGAATGGCGTCGCAGAGAGAGCGAATCGCACAATCCTTAACATGGTGCGATCCATGTTGAGCGACGCCGGCCTTACACAACGGTATTGGGCAGAGGCGGCAAGGACAGCAGCGTACATCATGAATCTCATGCCGACCAAGCCGCTGAAGGACAAGGAGAGCAAGGCGTGGAGGATGCCACAAGAGGTGTGGAGCAGGAGGAAGCCGGCGGTGGGTCACCTCCGTACGTTTGGTTGTGTTGCACATGCAATGGTGCAGGCACGTGAAGGACGGAGCAAGCTGGACCCGCGTACCCGCCGGTGTATTTTTCTTGGATATGAGAGCAGAAGCAAGGCGTACCGGCTCTTTGACCCAAGGAGGCAGCAGATTGTCCGGAGTCGTGACGTCACGTTCGACGAGAAAAGCCGTTGGACAGACAAGGAGGCAGGTCTCTCCAAGAGGGGGGAGTGGATGCCACTCCTTGAGGGGGAGACGCCGGAGGACGTGAATGAGGGTGACTACCTCGGCATCACCATCAAGAGGGACCGCAAAGGACGCATGATGGAGATGGGTCAAGAAAAATATGTGCAGGAGGTGCTCCGCCGCTACAACATGGAGGAGTGCAATCCCATTGGCACACCTATGACAATGACATGTGAGCTGAGCTCGAGCATGGGCCCGAGCACGGAGGACGAGAAGGCGGAGATGGCTGGAGTACAGTACCAGTCCGCAGTTGGCAGCATAATGTATGCCATGGTGGCGACGCGGCCTGACCTTGCCTTTGCTGAAGGACAAGTGAGCCGCTATGTTGCTGATCCGGGGCCGCTACATTGGCAAGCGGTGAAGAGAATCCTCCGCTACTTGAAGGAAACGACACATTCGCGACTTGTGTTTGGAGGGGGAGCGTGGACTGACTCCCTTGAGTTGGTTGGCTACTCTGATGCTGACTGGGCAGGTGACATTGATGACCGCAAGTCAACATCAAGATATGTTTTTGTGCTTGGTGGTGCAGCGGTGTCTTGGGGAAGCCGGAAGCAGGACAGTGTGGCTCTATCCAGCACTGAGGCGGAGTATATTGCGCTCGCGGAAGCCGCAAAGGAGGCACTATGGCTGCGGCGATTGCTCAAGGAGATTGGGGTGCCGCAAAAGAAGCCAACGGCACTCAATGTTGACAACATGAGTGCCATCAGCCTGACCAAGAANATTGCTCAAGGAGATTGGGGTGGGGGTGCCACAAAAGAAGCCAGCGGCACTCAATGTTGACAACATGAGTGCAATTAGCCTGACCAAGAACCCTGTGCTACACCGGAGGACCAAGCACATAGAGATCCGGCATCACTTTGCACGAGACCTCGTTGCAAAGGGTGATGTGGTGCTTGTGCACTGCGGCACAAAGCACATGCTTGCTGATGCCATGACAAAGGCGCAACCCAAGGACAGGCATGATGCTACTTGTATGGAGCTTGGGCTTTCCCAAGCCTCTTGAGTTGCAGGCTGAGCATGGACAACTGCCATGGGTGACGCGCAAGGGGGAGATTATTGGAATGATGCTCCTCACCATGGCAAGAGTGACTCCAAAAAGGAACACCAAAAAGACAAGCCTTAGTGGCTTAGTGGTTAATGGTGTCCACCTGTAGAGGCAAGGGCCCAGGTTCATGTCCCACAAGATGAAATTCTGCCCTGCCTCAAGGGAGGTGGAAAATAGATGCCAGGAAGCTAGCTCAACCTCTAGAGTTTCTCTTTAAGTTTCTAGAAGGCCAGGTGAGGGTCCAGGAAGGTGGCACACCTTCTAGAAGGGGTGACTTGTCCTACAAGGCATATAGAGGTGTTTAGGTCTTCTGGATACCTTCCCTCCTACTAGAAGCAAGCTGAGGAATCTAGGAAGGGGCAAAAGCTTCTAGAGGAGGGAAGGGATGCCTTCCTAGGTGGGAAAAGGACAGCCTACCAAGGGCCACTCTAGAAGCCATAGTATCTGCTAGGAAGCTTCAAATCTGGCATGCTTTGGTGTTCTGGAAAGCTTAGATCAGTGGCTATAAAATGCCACTGTTTTTGAGCCTTTATCAAGTGTTCATTCCCAGTCAATTGAGACCAAAACTATTGCCTCAATCTCTGACCAGTTTTTTTCCATCCTTGGAACCAGTTGCCTCCATAGTTTCAGTCTCTCCAAAAACAGTTGGTGGTGTGAACCTGCCACTGCTAGGGACCCTCCAGGGTGCACACTCACCCTCAGGCCAACAGGACAACTCTGTTTCTACTACCGATCGCTTGGGCGGCTTCTTGAGGGATTCGGTCTCTCTGTCCACGCGTGTCACGCGGATGGCATCTTTTGTCATTTACGGTGCTGTAGCCACGGCATCAACCTTCCCTCCAGCGGCTAGGGTGTCTAGGGCGTCGGCATCGACCTGAACGGGACGCGCCACCGAGTCCTACACCAAAGCTGCCGCTGTCTTCGGACCCATTGATGCTTCAGCTACTGATATTGGCACACAGATCTCTGTTGCTGTAGCTGCGATCACCGCCAGCACCGCGGCTGCTGCCACAAATGCTACCATCGCTGCCGCATCCATTCAGACCTCCACCAGCTTTGCAGGTTTTTCCGCTTCCTCTACTTCATCAGCCTCCATCAGTCTGGTCACAGCTACTATTTCTGTTGCTGCACCCATCACTGCTCTAGGTGCGACGTCGGTGGCCGGCGTTCTTGCCTTGATCGTACCGGCTGCTGCTACTATGTTGGTCCTCTCTGCTGCTGCTACTGCTGCTGCTGATGTTCCACCTCTTTTCTCTCTTTTGTACTCCCCTACAGCTTGACGTCCCGTCTTGGGGGAACCTCCTATCCTCCTACCTGTTATCTTGCTTCCTCCTGTGTCTCTCTGCTGGGCTTGGGATTGGGCACTATCTTGCAGCACTTCCTCTCCATGAGTACGACACGTCCCATTTCTCATACTCACTTGGGTGGGGGAAACTCTGCCAAAGTTTTTTCGACAGAGCCCCACTCTTGTCACCATGCCGGGTGACGATGAGTCTGTCATCGCAGACCTCTAGTGCCAGCTTAATCGCGCTCTTCAGGCCCAGCACAAGGCTAAGGATTTCCTCAAGCTGCAAGAGGACAATCGTACAGCCTTCACTGATGAAATTGCTACCGTTTTCCTCAAGCGTCTGCCTGTTGCGTCAGTCTCTGCGGCTGCTAACTCTACTCCTCGGTCTGGCTCTGGTGCCTCTTGTGCTGCGTGGACTGCTGCTGCCACTACCGATGCTGTTGCTCCCATTACACCTCGCCAGCATGACTTCTTCTCCCAGCCGCCTGTCCTTTCTCATGATCTTACCTTCTCTTCTTGGGAGGTGCGCTTCAGCGCTTGGGCTCAAGGCGAGTGCCTCTGGGAGTATTACTCCCTTCCTGGCCCTTTTGCCAATCCTCCCTTTACCCCTCTCCCTGGTGAAGCTGCTCGTGCTGTCCGCGCCCTCATCCATGCGGCTCCCGTACACCTAGTGGATGACGTTCGGACATTCAATGTTGGTCGCCTTGCTGATCCTGTTGGCGCCTATGCCATGTTGCGTCGCCGCATGACCATTACTGGCCAGGCTGCATAGAGCGCTCTGACTGTGCAGTTCAACACCCTCCTTATGCATGCCGACAAAACCGCTGATGCCTTTTGGGCTCACGGTCTCAAGCTCCTTTACGAGCTTGATGACACCGCTCCTGGTCATCTGTCCGCTGTTTTGACCATGGTCAACGGGCTCATCCCGGATCTCTCTGACCTTCTTCGGGTTGTCAACACCGACGAGCTTCAGCGTCTTGCCTCCCAGCCTGTTCCCCCCTGCTCACCTCCTAGGGTTGGCGTCCTGTGGGACTTCACTGCTGAGCGCCTCGCTACCTGGTGGACTAGCCTTCAGAACAAGCGGCTCCACCGCGTCTCCGTCACCGATGTCGCTGTCCTCACTACAGTCCCCTCACCTTCTTCTTCCTCCACGATCCCTGCTGCATTTGCTTCCTCCATGTCCTCTACGACCACTGCCCTATCCTCTCAGGGTCGTGGTCAGGGCAAGGGCGAGAACAAAGGCAAAGGCAAGGGCAAAGAGAAGGCATCCGTCTCTGTTCCTCGTATCTCTGGTAATGTCCTCTGCTGAAACTGTGGTTCTGCCGAGCACTCCGCCCGCGCATGCCTTGCTCCACCAGATGACCTGCGCCTTGCCCATGCCATGCGTGCCCACTAGGCTTGCACCTCTGGCGGCATTTTCGCATCTCCGTCCTCCTCTGGTACCACACCCTCCAATTCATCGGTTGCCCCATCGTCTCCCCACGTATACGCCACTGTCGGTTTCCCTCCTAGCCCCCCTCTCCTCCCATATCCATGGGGTTGGCCTCCTCCATATGGTGCACCGTCCTACGCCAGACCTCCTTCATCAGGGTACACTGTTCCGCCATGGTTCCCGTCCTCCTCGGGCTCTTCGACCCCGGCTCCAGCCGTGTCTGTCGCGGGTGATGACGAGTGGCAGCTGGAGCAGTCCCTTCTCCAGCTTCTGCGCCTTCGCGATCAGGGAGGTGAGGGTGTTGCTTCGTTGGCCAGTGGTCCCACACGTCAGACACACCCAGTGCTTCGTGTTGACACCCCAGGGCACGTTCTCGGGTCCTTGTCTCTCTCCGTTCTGTGGATTGAGCATTGGCAGTCTGTCATTCTCTCGCGTTGCCTCACTACGTGTGCTTTGTCGTCCTGTCCTGTTACCCCTGTTCGCACTGTGGATACCTGTGGTGTCCTCCCCATTGTACGCTGGTCAGGTGGCTTCTGGATCTTGGATTCCAAAGCCACCCACCACATGACCTCCGTGCGCTCCTCGTTTGTCCCTCTTGGCGGTGCTGGGTCTGTGCGCTACGCTCGTACTGAGTCAGGCCAGTTGCTTGCCTATCAGGGTTTCGGTGTTCATTTTGTTGGTCCCTCTGGCGTTCTGTACCTTCTTGACATTCTTTACGTTCCTTCACTGGAACTCAGCCTGCTGTCAGTGCCTTCTCTTGATGCTCAGGACGTGGATTATACTGCTAGTCACGGTGTTGCCACAGTCCGCCTGCATCTCATTGGTCGCGTTGTCCTGCACGGAGTCAAAGTTGAAAAGTTGTATCTTTGCCCCTGTTCTCTTCCTCTGCTCCCTCTGTCAGCACCGCACTTGCCCATGTCGCTCCTCTCTCTCCTGACCTTGTCTGCTTGTTGCATCGCCTTCTTGCTCATGTCCACACCGATGCCGTCTCTAGCATGCTCCATCTTCAACCTGCCTTGGGATTGTCACCGTCTACCTTCCTTGCTCCCTTCCCTGCTTACTGTCTTGACTGTACCGAGGGTAAAATGCATCGTGCTCCCTTCTCTGCTTCTGTGTCTTAATGCAGACATCCCCTTGACCGTGTTCACGCAGACATCATGGTTCCGCTTCCCCATGACCTTCTTGGTAATGTTGGAAGATATATCTTGTGCCTCACTGATGACTTCTCTCACTTTCGTTGGGTCTTTGCTCTCCATCACAAGAGCGAAGTCTGTCCCACCATTGAGACCTGGCTTGCTCAGGCTGAGCGGACCTGTCAGCGATCCCTGCGGGTATTCTGCAGTGACCGCGGCGGTGAGTTCCTTGGTTCCACCGCCTGTTTTCTCACGTCTAAAGGGGTGTGTATGGAGACTTCTGCTCCCTACACACCCCAACAAAATGGGGTCTCTGAGCGTTGGAACCGCACCCTCGCCAATGGTGTTAGGACTCTTCTGTCTGAATCCTGTCTTCCCTCGCTCTTTGCCTTCAAGGCCATGAGCTACATGACCTGGGTGTAGAATTGGGTCCCGCATGGCCCTCTCCCTTGCTCCATTACCCCTTTCAAGCAGTGGTTCGGCACTCGTGCTGATCTTTGTCTTGCTTGCGTCTTGGGCTGTATTACTTCTGTCTGGCTGCCTGATGATCTTCGTGATGGCAAGCTCTATCCTCGGGGTCCTTTGTGCCCATTCTTGGGTGTCTCCTCCCAATCCAAAGCCTGGCGGTTTTGGGACCCAGTGCGCCAGCGGGTGATCGAGTCCCGCGACGTATTGTTCTTTGAGTCTTTCTTTCTTCGTGATCTTGGTTGTCTCTCGTCCGCTGCCTCCCTTCTTCCGCTCTCTTTGCTAGGGGGAATTCAGTCCGGTCCCATCCTCCGTTCCTCTGGCTACGCCCTTGCAGTCGGCACCCTTGACTCTCCTGTAGTCGTCAGACTCAGGGTCTCCACCTGCCTTGCTATCCCTCCCGTCCTCGTCGTCTAGCTCGTCAAGCACTCCAGTCTCCCCAGATGTGTCTGGTTCAACATCTACGTCTGCGTCGCCACCCGCCTCTCCAGCCTCTCCAGCTGTGGCTGACCCTCCTCGGGCGGCAGAGCCCACTGGACCAGCGCCCATCTCACACTTTGTCCAAGGTGGGCGTCTCCGTGCATTTCCCCATCGGACATCAAGTGTCCCTATGACATCCGCCCGACCCTCTCAGGACCAGACAGCTCAGTCCCCTGTTGTTCCGATGGACATGGATGCCCTGGGGCTCGCTACTGGTGTCGTTCATCTCACCACTTCCCTACGGTATGTCATGCTTGTTTCTGAGCATGCACGTGCTGTTGCTATGTTGCCGCTGACACCGTTGCTGAGTGTCATGCGACCACTGGCACCACCTTTCCATCACATGAGCCCACTACTGCGCGGCAGGCAGGTGCGGCTCCCAATGCTCAGTACTGGGAAGCCGCCATGCACGACGAGCTGAGGGCTCTCGACGACCATGCTGTGTACGAGCTGGTTGACCTGCCACCAGGGCGCAAGGCCATTGATGCGCGGTGGGTCTTCTGGCGCAAGTACAAACCCGATGGCACACTGGACAAGTACAAAGCTCGTCTCATGGCCAAGGGATTCTCCCAAGTCCCTGGCATCGACTTTGATGAAACATTCACGTTAGTTGGCCGTTACACCACAGCTCGAGTCTTGCTGAGTCTAGTCGCCCAACATGTCTGGGAGTTGGAGCGGATGGATATCAACAATGCTTTCTTGCATGGTCAACTAGACGAGGATACTTACATGGTTTGGCCCCCTTTCTCCGATGGCACCGACAGAGTGTGGCGGCTGCAAAAGGCCCTCTATGGCTTGAAGCAGTCGCCTTGGTGCTGGAATCAGGAGATCACGTCCATACTTCAAAAGGGCGACTACCAGCGTAGCTCTGTTGATCCCTCCCTCTTTGTCACTCCTTTGTCGACCCCTTTCATTGCTTTCCTCGTCTACGTGGATGACTTGTTGATAGCATCACCCTGTCAGGAGGCTATGCGATCGATGAAGGCAATCCTCTAGTCCACGTAAAATATGAAGGACTTAGGGCCGGCTCGTGTCTTCATGGGCATGGAGCTGGAGCTAGATCGCTCTCGCCGTGTGCTTCATGTTCACCAGGCTGCCTATGTGCGCAGCCTGGGGGAGTGTTTTGCCCCACTCCTTGAGACAGTGCACACAGCTTCCATGCCCATGATCCCAGCATGACAGAGACTACTGAAGACACTGGATGTGTCAAAGCTGGGGGAGCCGGTTGACGTGACAGACTACCTCTGCGTGATTGGCTCGCTCATGTACCTGGCGACAACAACCAGGGCGGATGCTGCTTTTGCTGTGAATCTCCTGGCACAGTTTCCATAGTGTCCAAGAGCACAATATTTAGAGGCTGCGCTGCACGTCGTGAGATATGCTGTGACCACAGCTCGCACTGGTCTTTGCTACAGAGCACAACTGCCAGTGGTGATTGACGGATACACAGATAGTGACTGGGCCCATGATGCTGATGCTCGCATTCATACTAGCTACATATTTCTTGTTGGTGGTACCACAGTGTCATGGAAGAGTGGCAAGAAGGACTGTGTTGCTCACAATTCTAGTGAGGCTGAGTATGTTGCATTTGGAGCGGGCACTTGTCGACTGTTCCTGCAGCTGCGTGTACCCATTTGCTGCATCATTCTGCGCTGCGACAATCAGAGCACCAAGGCCATTGCTGAGCACAGTGGCATGCATCACACTCACACCAAGCATATCAATGTTGAGCATCATTTTGTGCGTGAGAGAATGGCTACATGTTATGTCCATATTGTGTGGGTCGACACTCGACAACAGAGAGCTGACTTCCTTACGAAGGCGCTCTACAGCAACGTCTTCAAGGCTGCAGTCCATGCCGTTGGCTTGTTGTGCTCTTGTGATGCTCCCGGTTGAGTTATTGCCCCTGTGCATGTTCAAGTACAATTGTGCTTTTCACATCTTGTGACGGTCGTGCGCGTGTACTGTGTGTGTCGGCTGTGGGTCATGGGGGAGTGTTGGTTTTGTGTCTCGTATACACTGTGACCTCTGGCCTCACCCCACTTGCCACTGATGCAAGTGACTGAGAGAGAGAGAGAGGGGGACCGTGCTGCCGGCACGCTCGTCGTCACTAAGCTATGGTTATTGGCCATGGTGACACCGGCGTCATGCATGCTCACAGCTACATGGTACTGATTGACTCCTCCTATCTTCGTCACCCAAGTTGGCTCTTTGGATGGGACACTGCGATGTGTAGTGAGAAAATAGGATTTGTGGGGGGTGGGGGGGGGACAGGTTTGACACCCGCGTGGTGGAGGCGAGACCACATGCTCGCTCGCTCTTGGCTCCCTCCCCGACGGGGATCACCTCACTGTTTTCTGAGTACGCGACTCTGCACGGTTTTTTTGGTTGACGTCTCTTGTTGACACACCGCCATGTCTTGGCCTGTGGAGTTCCCCCTCTCATTTCTCTCCTCATTTCCTCACTACAAGCTATTTCCCACACGTAGCTAGGCGTACACAGCCATGAACAGGGTTTTGAGAAGAAATCGCTAAGTTAGTGAGTCACACCTCGCAGAGTGCACATGCATGTGGGTGCAAGCTTCAGCAGTATCACCTGCCATGCACGATTCCTTCCACGTGTGATGGTAGAAATATTCTGCATTAGTGCGTATCCACTCATGAGTGGTGTCACCACTGACCCAATGGTTTCGAGTAAAAGTCAGCTGGGTGCAAGTTTGAAGAAGTTGCTGTGCATGCGGGTTGCATGGGAGGGAACGCTTTCTTTTGACACCAAAGATGAGTAGCAGTAGGAGCATCTTTCCGGCCATGTTTCATGTCAACAAAGTTGTCTTCTAGTCCGATGATGCCCACATCCTTTCTCCCCTTCTGTGCATACGTGTGGTCAGCCGTGTAGGTGGTGGCAACTAGCCTACACGCACTTGTCACCATGCAGGCTCGACACACACAGCAGCCATGGAAACGGGTGGGGCGAGCAGTGGGTGGAAAAACACATGGAAGAATAGCGAGAGACAAGTAACCAGAGTATATGACCAGCAAGCTCTTAGCCACGGTTGACTGGGCCACCCAGTCAAAGAGCTTGAAGTGGGGCCCAGCCGCCACCCCGGGGTCGAACCGAACCGGTCGGCTAAAATGCCACCGTGGTCTCTCACACCTCAGGGAGACTGAGTGTGTGACCCCGTAGGATCAGGAACCCGTGCAAGAACCAGAAAGCTAGCACAACATGCAGAGATATGAAACCAGAGTCCACATCGACCACGAGCGTATGTGAAGCATGCATCTCTAAAGTAATCTGTCATGTTTCAGCCATTCTCTGGCTCATCACCAAATGTTGAGAGTAGCGAGAGATTCTCTCTTGCAGAGCTGAGCATGATGGAGCCCACCAATCTTGCACCCGGTAGAGACACCAGTGATGCATGGCTCCATAAATTCAGTTCTGCTCAGTCACCTGCAGGAATGGTGTGTGTGTAAATGGAAGGAGTCAAGAGGTCACTTGCGTGTCTGACAGACAAACCAACACTCCCCCATGACCCACGAACAGCCCACACATCACACAAAGGAGCACAATATGAAGGATGAATAAGAGAATTTCAATTCAGCCAGGAGCATTGCGCGCACACAACAAGCCAACTGCATGCACAGCTGCCTTGAACATCCCACTGCTGAGAGCTTTGGTAAGAAAGTCTGCACGCTGATGACGCGTATCGACCCAGACGACCTAGACATTTCCTATGGTAATGTGCTCGCGAACAAATTGATGCTCAATGTTGATGTGCTTTGTGCGTGAATGATGCACGCCATCATGTTTAGCAATCACCTTGGTGCTTTGATTATCGCAGCACAATGTGATGCGGGGGATAGGCACGCAAAGCTGCTGAAGCAAGCAAAAAAGCTAGACACTCTTACACGTACATGCGCCAAGGGCGACATACTCAGCCTCACTAGAGCTGCACGCAACACAACCTTCCTTGCTGCTTTTCCATGAGAAAGCGGTCCCATCCACGAGAAAGATATAGCCAGTGCGGCTACGTGCGTCTGCATCATGAGCCCAGTCACTGTCAGTGTATCCATATACTACCACTGAGGGTTGTGATCTGTAGCACAGTCCTACATGCGTAGTGGACAGTGCGTAGCGATCGACACACAGTGCAGCCTTGAGATGCCTCTGACGGGACTGCTTGGGAAACTGAGCAAGGAAGTTGACCACGAAGGCCAAGCCCGCTTGAGTGGTGGTAGCAAAGTACATCAGAGACCAAATCACACTCAGGTAATCGGTGACCTCGGCTGTCTCCCCCAGCTGAGTCACATTGAGCGACTTCAACAGGCGTTGCCCAGCTGGCGTCATAGGTGTCGACGCTATGGGAGTTCCATTGAGCATGGAGAAGAAACGCTCCCCCAGACTGCGAATGTAGGCGGCGTGGTGTACGTGCAGTGTCCGGCTCCAACGGTCAAGCTCAAGCTCCATGCCTAGAAAATCCTGAGCTGGACCCAAATCCTTCATATTGTATGTGGACTACAACAGGGTTTTGATTGACTGCATAACGTGGAGCTAGGTGACACAATTAGGAGATCATTCACGTAGACCAAGACGGCTAAAAGGGGCTGTCAAGGTGCACTTAGAAAGTGCGCAGGGTTGACAGTGCTATGACGCTAGCCACCCTTCTCAAGGGTGGCCAAGATCTCCAAGTTCCAGTAGCGAGGGGACTGCTTGAGCCCGTAGAGGGCTTTATGCAGCCACCAGACCTTGTTTGTTCCATCTATGAAGCCTGGGGGCTGCACCATGTAGATCTCCTCATCAAGGCGTTTGTGCAAGAATGCATTGTTGATGTCCATCTGCTCCAATTCCCAGTCATGTTAGGCGACAAGGCTCAAAAGAGCTCAAGCAGTGGTGTAGTGTCCCACAGGGGCAACCGTATTATCAAAGTCGATACTAGGAACTTAGGAGAATCCCTTGGCGGTGAGTCTTGCCTTGTACCTGTCAATTATGCCATCAGGCTTTAGCTTGCGCCGAAGTACCCAGCGGGCTGAAACTACCTTGGGACCTTCTGGGAGATGAACAAGTTCAAAGACCTCATGCTCGGTCAAGGCTGTGAGCTCCTCCTGCATAGCCTTTTCCCACAGGTCAGCATTAGCAACCTCTCTTGCCTGGTGCACGGTGGTAGGCTCTGCAGGGAGTGATGGAAGGCCGTTGGCTGTAAAGCACGCCGCGACATAGCTAGCGACTGAGGCATCCAAAGCACTGTGAAACTCATGAGCAACAAGTGCATAGCCAACTGTTCAGTTAGGGTGGACCACGGTTACAACAAGTCCCAGTGCGTCAAGGCCAGTGGGTCTAGCCGTGGAGCCAGTTGCCGCAGAGGGTACACTAGAGCGGGTACGACGCCGAGAGGATTGTGTGAAAGAGCGCTGTGGAAGTGGACATAGTCGTCCTCCATGAGTGTAGGACCCAGAAACGACTAGAGACGTATCCACGAATGACGGAGTGACAGTCTCACCAGAGACAATATTTGGCTGCAGAACAGGATGAGGGGGAGGCTTGACGACAGCGCGTGGGGGTGACTGTGCCAGGTTGTCAGCAGACAGTGGTGGATTGCTGGGAGGGTCTGACACAAACTCAGAGGACAAAGAAGGGGAAGACTCTGTGGTAGGAGTGGATGAGGATGTAGTCAAAGTGCTAAGGAGTGTGTCAGGCTTGGGTACGTCAGGTGCATGACAAGGAGAGTCGGGTGAGGAAGGAACCGAGTCAACAGGGGATAGCCTTGCAAGACCAGAGGCTGGAAGAGACCCACCCCCCCAAGGTGACGGAGCGAGGATAGAGAGGAGGGTGGAGCAACGCGAGACAGATCGTGAGGATAGACATCCTCAAAGAAGAGGGCATCACGAGACTCGACAACACGCGCGCGATCGGGGTTCCAGAAGCTCCAGGCTTTGGACATGGATAAGACCCCAAGAAAAGTGTGCAAGCGAGCACGCAGACTGAGTTTGCCATCACGAAGATCCTCAGGGAGCCAGACGGCAGCGACGTAGCCCCAGACGCGATCCAGGCACAGGTCCGCACGGCGGCCAAACCAGTGCTCAAACGACATGACATGACGTGGGAGGGGAGCATGCAGAACACGGTTCTAGACCCACGTCATGTAGGACATGGCTTCAAAGGAAAACAAGGGAGGAAGGTCAGAGGCACTGAGAAGGGTACGCACGCCGTCGGCAAGTGTTGAATTCCAATGCTCAGACCCACCGTTTTGTTGAGGTGTGTAGGGAGCGGTGGTTTCAACGGTCACACCACAAGAGGAGAGAAATCAAGAGGTGGGATCAATGAATTCAACCCCATAGTTGCAACAAAAGACACAAAGACGTCGACCATAGGCAACCTCAGCCTGGGGAAGCCAGGACTCAAGGGTGGAGCAAACATCACTTTTCTTTTTGAGTGCAAAGACCCAACGCATGCGGGAAAATTCATATGTGAAACAAAGAACTTAACAATCGACACCCCAAAGAGAGTCATGAGAAAGGGGACCCATGACATCAGCATGCAGCAGGTCAAGAGGATGAGAAGTGCGAGATTCATACGTGGAGAAAGGAGACCGATGCAGTTTCCCCTCAGCACAGTCGAGACAGTCAAGAGGATGAGGAGCAAAGAAAGTAGCACCATCAAGGCCATCTACATGAAGAACACAAAGAAGACTGTCGATGGCAGCAGTGTGTTTTTGCACAGGTGGCAATGCAGCAGCTGTGCATGAGCGGGTGTGAGAGAGCGTGTAACATGCACATGAGCAGCAATGGCGGGAGAGGGCGCAAACGTGGGAACACGGAAAAGAAGATCACAACGAGTGTCTTGCAGGAGAATGCGGCCGGACGTGCAGTGTGAGACAGATGCAATGTCGCGACTGGACGAGAAGTCCATGCCCTGGTCGTCGAGCGTCATAACAGAGAGGAGACTCAGCTCTTGCGATGGGACGTACAGTATGTTCGGCAAAAACAGTTCCTCCCTAGGGCCAACAAAGCGCACAAAACCAACCCCTTGGACCAGGAGCAATTGGCCAGATCCAGTGCAAACAAAGCAAACAAAACCAACAGGACACAGGGAGAAAAAGGACATACGCGATGAGGTCATGTGGTGGGTGGCGCCTGAGTCAAGAATCTAGAAGCCACCCGACACACGAATAGTGGAGGGGTCACGACTAACTGCAGCAAAGGCGGCGTGCAGAGAGAAGCGATGACCACAGGCGGCAAGACAGTGAGGCAAGCGCATTAACTGCCATTCTCAATCCACAAAACATCGACGGGAGGACAACCAAGAACGTGACAGGATGAAGAGCCACACAACGTCCCATCAACGACAGATGCAAGAGGCTCTAACCCAAAGCTCACACTCTCACCTCCCTGATCACAAAGGTGGTGCTAGTGAACGGTGTGAAACAACGCAACATCCAACTGATGCGCATCATCGGGCGGATCAGAAGTAATGACAACCCCGGAGGTCGGGCGATGGGGCGTGTAGGATGAAGACGCCCAGCTGGGAGGAGAGTAGGCACCAGACGGGGGGCCGTAGAAGACCGGCCCGCCATACCCCTTGGGCTAGCACCAGGGGTAAGGAAAAGGGGGTGGAGCAGCAGCGGTGCTGTAGACAATGGCTTCAGTGGTGATGGGTGTGCCCCGACCAGACGAGGTAGTGGGGGCGGTCGCACGAGTGGCGCTCCTGGACCCATTGGAGGAGCATGCCCAGTGGGCACGCATGGCGGAGGCAAGGCGCTCGTTCTCCGGTGGTGAGGAACACTTGGGTGCAGAGTGGCTGACATAGCCACAGTTCCAAATCGTAACAGTGCTGGAAGTGGAGGAGGTAGAGGAGGTACTGCCAGTGCCTTTGCCCTTGTCACGGTCGCCTTGGCCTACAGCGCCAAGGCTGCCGGTGCCCTTGCCCTTACCACGACCACGGCCACCACCCCCCCCACCCTGGTTGAGGAGAGACGTGGCAGAGGACAAAGGTGAAGAAGAGGAAAGGGAGGATGATGATGTAGAGGGCAGTGCGGTGGTGGCGGCTGCAACTGCTGCACAATGAATTCGTTTATTCTAGAGGACGCTCCACCAGTCAGTAAGGCATTGGGAGGTGAATTCCTAGAGAGCACCGATGCCTGGGGGAGAGTCAGCGGGCACCTTCTCGACAGCAAGCCCTTTGAGTTCAGAGGCCTTCACCTCCTTGAAGATGTTGAACAACTCAGAGATGAGACCGTTGAAAATGGAGAGGACAGTAGGAAGTTGGCCAGGAGCTGCTTTGCCAAGGTCTTTCAGAAGACGAAGGCTGTGGGCCCAACAGGCATCCACAGTCTCGTGTGCATGCATAGAGAGCGTGTTGAACTGCACTATGAGGACACTCCGTGCTGCGTGTCCGGTAACAATTGTACGGCACTTAAAGAGAGAATTGGCACCAATAGGGTCAGCAGGTGTGCGACGAGCACTGTCAGCGTTGTAGGACCCTATCTCATCAGTGAGATCATCGGGTCCAGCGCAAATGAGAGCACGGGCAGTACGCGCAGACTCAGAGTCAGTTGGTACAAAAGGAGGGCTCGCAAAACAGTTGGGCACATGATAGTACTCCCAAAGCTGCTCACCTTGTGCCCAAGCACTGAAACGGACCTCCCATGAAGCAAAAGAGAGGTTAGGGGTGAAATGCGGTGGTGCTTGGTCAAAATCAGGCTTGCGCTGTGCGGGTTGTGCAAGGGTTTTGGCTGCGACAGCGTCTGTCACTGTAGTAGTAGCAAGGGAGTTGGAATTGAAAGAGCCAGCGTTGGTGGATGCGGAAGCGAAAGAGGTGGAGAATGCTGTAGCAATGTCAACAGCAGCAGAGGCAGCAGGAGTAGAGTGTAATGCAGGCTGCAAGCGATTGAGGACAAGATCGGTAATGTGATCGGCGAATGTCTCCTGATCACCTTGTTTTGTGCGTAGCTTTTCCTTAGCAACGCGCTGCACAATGAGGGCTACTTGAAGAGCAGCACGCTCTTTGCGCAACTCTTCCTATAGAGCAGCATACTGATCATCGTCGATTGGAATTGTGAGTATGAGTTACTCAAGAGAATTTTTGGTAGCGTTTCCCTCGCCCCAATGGGCGTGGGAAATAAGAGATGGCGATGTCGGACAGGATGGAGCTGCAAGGAGAGCGTGGAATGCAAGAACTCGACCACAGGAAAAGGGTAAGGAGGAAGAGAGAAAGTTTCCCAAGCAGGAGGAGACTGGAATCTCACCAAAGCTAACGATGCAGGGAATGACACAGGGCAAACAGTGGCGGCAGCGCAGACGCTGCAGAAGCAACGATGATGACCACTGAGGACGAGGTGGTGACGATGAGGCAGGCAAATCCAGCAAGGGCAGCGCCTGTGAGGGTGGAGACGGCAGATTCAGCTGTGATCAGGGTGCGGACCTGGTGGCTCAACGATGAAGACACGGCTGTAGAGGAGACCTGAGAGGTGGAATTCCGGATGGAGACGATAGCGCTGGAGAGAGCAGTAGCGGCTGAGGCCGCTGCTACTGCGACAGAGTTAGCTGCTGCTGCGACTTGCGTGGCTATGTTGTCTGCAGTGGCTGCAAGAGAAACCTGGTCGATGACTGCAGCAGTGTAGGTTTCAACTGCCCTGCCAGCAGCAGTGCTGGCAATTGCACGCGCAGGACGCGCTGCAGCAGTAAAGGTGGAAGAAATTGCAGCACTGGAGGCAAGTGCTGCTTCCAAGGTAGTGAGAATATCAGGAGATCCGAGGGGCGCAGCAGCAGCCTGAGATGCAGCGGGAGATGCGGCGCAATGCGAGGTTGCCTCGGCTTGCCCTGCTGGAGCTGATGGTGCAGCTGACGCTGCCGCACCTTGAGGAGCACGGTGACTTTTTTGACGCGTTCCATGGGTAATGGGAGATCTTACCGGAGACGAGGGAAGACGTTGCTTGCGTGGTGATCCCGTTGTTGGCGAATTTCGCATGGTCGGCGACTCGTCCAAGGTGGACTGCCAGTAGGCCACGTACACAGCACCGTCCTCGCGCGCCTTGTCGTCCACCGGGCCGTAATCCTCGCCGAGGTGGTACCCCGGGCTGTCCTGGCATGGCGGCGGAGGTGCAACCATGCTTTGAACGTGGCCTGGTCTGCCTCTTCCTCGTGGCAGTCAATCAGTTTGTCGAGGCGTGCAGCCTCACACAAGCCCCTTGGAGAGGTAGGAGCAGGCTTCGTGTTCGATGGCGAAGCCAGGGTGGCAGCTGAAGCCGCAGAAGCGGCTGCCGCTGCTGCTGCCAGAAAACGCTGAGAGATAGTGAGTGGTGGTCAGCATGCCTCACTGCAGCACTGGTGCAGAGCCGCAAGGCTGCAGTTCTGTAGTGCAGTGCGAGAGAGGAGCAGCAGAGAACTGTGCTACTAAGAGGCAAGAGAGTGTTGGTTTTCCACACATATCTCACTTGTACTTTGTTGTGTCCTCTCGGCTTGTGTACATTGGCGTGCAGATGAATGACAGCGAGACGCGACGCTGTTGGAGTGTCGCCCAGTGGAGCCGATGCACGCTGAGGACTACACGCAGTTTGCTGGAGCCTCCTCCCTCCAACGTCCTCAGCTCCATCGACAGACCTCCTCGGCAGTCGTGCCGCAGGCAGGCACTGTCGCTGCATATGTTGTCTGCACACTTCCAACACCATGTTTGACTGCACTATTGCATTCGCAGCGCTATATCATGCCTAGGGTCCAAGTTTCATGATTTTCTGACACTTTTGGTACCGAGGATTAGCGTAAATGCTACCTAGGTTTAGGCAGCCATAACTACTCATTTCTATTTTTCTAGCTGATTCTGACCGCACGACTGCGTTTGCAGCATGCGTACTATGATATGGTCCAGTTTTCAGGCAAAACGGATGACGCCCGGGTTTTTGGCTGTCGGCTGTCTTGCAGGGCTTACTGAGAAAACCCTGCGTGCAAGAAAATAGGTCTATTTTCTGATTGTCTTAGAAAGTGAGTGACAAGCTCTATCGAGCTGGAGGGGGGGCTAGAATTTGGAGGGGTCTCCCATTGTCGCTCATTCTTGTTTCTTAATCTGCCATTTCCAGTTCTCAGTTGCTTTCTGGCGCTAACACTAGTGCGCGCGTCTCAGAGTAACAATCCCAGCGCACTCAGACTTAGACTCTAGAGCGGCAGAATGAGGGGGCAGTAGACTAAGCAATGAGCGTGGAAGCCCGCACGCTGCATCAACAACACAGCTGCCCCAACCTGTGCACTGGAATAGTTGCAAGCAAGGGAAAAACAGTTAGACTGCTTATAGCCATACAACTGCAAACACATCGTGAGGTGTTGAGAAACTGAGCTGCCGGAGGGCCGACAGCTACTCGAGCAAATGCAGGCTGCCTGAGAGTCGGCAGCGAGGGGCAGCGGTGGCCTGGGATGGAGACGAATTGCAGGACAGCCAGCAGCAAACGTGACATGTGTTGGCTGCTGTGGAGCGGGGCTGCCGAAGAGTCGACAACGAGAGACGGCTCTGGGTTGCTGTGATGCTAAACCGTCCAAGAGACAGCAGCGAGGTGCAGCTGTGGGCTACGGAGGTGCGGAAATGCCAAAGAGTCAGCGGGGAGAAAGCTGTGGGTCCGTTGCAGCGGTGAGAACGCCGACACACGTGTCGGTCATGGGTCCCGGAGCTTGCCCCTGCCGCTCTAACACCGGTAGTTTCTAGGAAACTACTTAGTTGGACAAGCAGGTCAAGTGGCAAGAGTTGAAGAGCATCGGATGCCATGGATGTGGTAAGCTTGACTTTCAAAAGGTTATGTCATAAAACAAACAATAGATTAGGGGAGGGGAGCGAGAGTGTTAGATGAGTGAGTGCATGCCGGCAGCGAGCAGATGCTCAAGCCGATGTGCACTGCCACCCGGGGGTCGAGCCCGCTGTTGGTTTTTGCGCATCCTCATTGTGCTCTGTTGTGTCCTCCCGGCTTGTGAACATCGGCGTGCAGGTGACTGACGGTTAGATTCGACGCTGCTGGCGTGTCGTCTGGTGGAGCCGACGCATGCTGAAGCCTACTCGCAGTTTATTGGAGCCTCCTCTCCATGGCAACGTGCACAGCTCCATCGGAAGGCCTCCTCGGTGGTCGGGCCGCCGACGGTCACTGCCACCGCAGATGCTGTGTGCATGCGTCAAGCGCTGCATCTGACTGTATTGTTCCGTCTGTAGTGTCATGCACTGTCTAGGGTCCGTGTCTTGTGTTGCGTGGCACTGTTTGGCGTCGTGGACCATCATAGGCACTGCCTGGGTTCAGGTAGCCATAACTCCTTGGTGCTACTTTTCTAGCTGATTCTGACCGCACGACTGCGTTTGCAGCGTTGATATTTTGGTATGGTCCAGTTTTCAGGCAGAACGGACAACGTCTGGATTTTGGGTTGTCCACCGTCTGGCAGGGCTCACCGAGAAATCTCTGCCTGCCAGAATATAGGTCTAGGACTATTTTCTGATTGGCTGGTTAGCTGAGTAACAAGTTCTACACAGCTGGGGGGGGAGCTAGAACTTGGAGGGGTCTCCCATTGTTGCTCATTCTTCACTCCTAATCAGTTACTTCCAGTTTTCAGCTGCTTTCTAACGCTAACACTGGCGAGCGCGTTTCTGAGCAACAAACCCAGAGCACTCAGATTTAGACTCTAGAGCAACGGCAAGAGGGGGAAGCAGACTAAGCAACTAGTGTGGAAGCCCGCACGCTGCATCAACACCGCCACTGCCCCAGCTTGCGCTCTAGTGTAGTTTCCATTTAGGTATCAGAGCCAGAGCGTAGCAGTCGTAGTAGGCGACTGGCGTACAGGTGCCTGACTACGCCGACGGACCCCCATACGCACCAATGCAGGGGAAATGTTGCCAGATTTTTTCTGACAGCATTGACCTGCCTGGTGGCAGCGTCAGAATTTTTCCCACGGCCACTGGGCCAAGGGAAATGCTGCCGGATTCTTCACCGTAGCACTGACCCTACGCTGCACGTGAGGAGGTGAGCGGCAGGCCACGTCAGGCGCTTGCCGGCGACGACGTACGCGACAACGTCATCCAGGTAGAGTGGCTGGCAGCAGTAGCCCACAGCAGCAGCAGTAGCTTGAAGCACCAGCAGGCAGTGGCAGAAGCAGCCAGCTACAGCGATGCGCAGCAGTAGCCGGTAGCAGCAATAGCTGGCAACAGCTCGCAGCAGCAGCAGCCCGGAGCAGGAGCGGCAGCAGCCAGCAACAGTAGCAGTGAGCAGCAGCAGCAGCTGGCGGCAGTAGCAGCAGCCAACAGCATGTAGCAGCGGCGGCTGTATCGTCGTTCAGCAGTAGCAGCAGCCGCAGCTACCCACTGTCCGCTGCCCGTTTCATGCTGCTCGTAGCAAGCAGCAAGCCACTAGCAGCAAGCTCGCTGCTCGCTACGAGAAACAAGCAGGCAGCAGCAAGCAGCAAGCTCGCTGCTCACGGCTCACTGCTCGCAACGAGCAGTGAGCTCACCGTGACGAGCAAAAAGGAAAAATAAATGAAGGAGAAAAAATCCCCCACCCCGCCAGCAGCGCTGCCATGGCTGCCGCCACCGCCACAGCCACTACAGCAGCAGCAGCAACATCCGTAGTAGCAGCAGCAGCAGCAGCCGCAGTAACAGCAACCGCAGTAGCAGAAGTTGTAACAACTACATCAGCAGTTGCAGCAGTAGTAGCAGTTGGTACTACCACAACAACAGCAGCACCAGTAGCTGCAACAGCAACTGCAACAGTAGTAGGAGCAGTAGCAGCAGTAACAACAAGCAGCGACGGCTGCATCAACAATAGTAGCCATTGCAGTTGTGTAGTAGCGGCCCCAACAACGGCCGCTGCTGATGTCACCATCCAGCCACTAATGTCACTACTGACGTCACTGGTGACATAATCAACACAAAAAAAGGAGGGAAGAGGGGGGAAATACATATAGCAGCAGCAGTAAATAACGCGACAGCAGCTCCTGACACCATCTGTCCTCGGCCGATGTCACTGCTGACATTGGCAACACAAAAAAAACCAACAAAGAAAAACAAAGAGACCAAAACTTATGGCCAATAGCCCTAGTGGGGAGGGGTCCTTCCTTTGGGGGACCCCAGGGGGGGTACCGTCCCCACTTCTTGCAACAGTTGCAACAGCTGCAACAGCAGCAGTAGTAGTAGCAGCAGAAGTAGGAACAGCGGCAATAGTAGCTGCAACAGTAGTAGCAGCAGTAGTAGCAGCAGCAGCAACACCAGCAGCAGCAAAAGCAGCAACAGTAGCAACAACAGCAACCCATAGGCATCTTCGTCGGTATCTCTAACCCCCTTACTGCCATTGAGCAACAGCTCGCCACCCAGACGCAACAATCTGCAGCACTGCACCCAGTGGCCTCACAGACTGCCACTAATGCCCCTCCGCCATTTTTTCCTCTTCGGCACGCCATTCCTGCTGTGTTTGCTGCCACGCATTACATGGCGTAGCAGCAGACACAGCGCCAGTGACAGACAATGACTGTCGTTCTTGGCCCCACTCTGGGTGCCGGCCGGAGGCAAAAGGACTTTGAGACACCGCCTTCGCCGCTTCAGACCGGCGAGCAGTTCCGGAGCTGGGAGCTCAACTTCCGCATCTAGGCATAGGGTGAGGGTCTGTGGGCATACTACACCCTCGCGTACGACTCCACCCAGGCCGACCAACTGTATGACGCCGGTCGCGCCGTAAGCGCCTTTGTCCGCGTCGCTCCTCTAGCTTCCTGCTTGGCCCTCGAGCCTTTTCTCTACTACTTTACCATTGGTGGCACCGCAGATCCTGCAGCCACGTGGAACGTCCTCACTCGTCCCCATTGCCTGTCCAGCGACATTGAGACCAGCCGTCTGCTGCATGAGTTCAACTCCCTACACATGGGGGAGACCGAGACAGTCACCCCATACTGGCATCTGGCTAAGGACATCCTCCGTCGCCTAGGCATCTCTGCTCCACCCCCTCTGGCTGCACTCCTCACCATCAAGCGCGGTACCACCAGTGCGTACGCGGACGTCTTCGTCCACTACAACCAAGACGTCCTCTCCACCATGGCGGCCCAGGACACCCTCATGCCCTGGGCATATGAGCTCTTCCTCAGGCTTGAAGAAGCTCACCTAGAGTCCCGTCTCCAGCGCACAGAGGCCCTCGCCTCCCTTGCCATCGCTTCCGTGGCCGTTGCTTTCCTCGTAGCTGCTACCTCCACTAGCTCCTCGTCAGCAGGAAAGAAGAAGCGTCGGGACAAGAAGGGCAAGGGTCAGCAGCAGTAGCAGTAGCAGTAGCAGCCGTCGACTGGGTCCGGTAGTGGCTTGGTTGGCCACAACTTTGGCCAGCAAGGGCACTGGTGGTACACATGTCCGCTGTTGACAGATGAGGCGCGTGTCATGGCCGCCATGCGTCGCCAGCGAGAGCGTCGTCTCACCTTTGCCACCATAGCTGTTACTGCCCCTGCCGCCTCGACCCCGTCCAATAGCTCCACTCCTCCGACCGCGACACCGGTTCCGCTGATGCCAGCTCCTCAGTATCATCATCCGTAGCCGTTGGCGCCCCTGTTCCTTCTATTCGAGCTCAGGCACCATCACTTCACACTCAGTGTACACTCTCGGGCCGTCCATGCGCGAGCATCAGCAAGAGCAGTTTATTACACTTCAGCTCGGCTTGCTTGGCCCTCCCCCCCAGGAAAGTGTGAGTTGTGTCACCTCCCGCTCGTCCCCACTACCTTGCATGACTAAGCTTGAGTTGCGCTTGAGTTGTGCCTACTTCCTTGTCTGTTTTGCCATCTTCTACAATCTCCTTTATCCCCTTTTGTGATGACATCGCGTGGCTTGATGACTGGCAGTCTCGGTTCGCGCCCCCTTCCACTACATTCTCGTCTCTCGCTTGCTGCCATGTGATTGTCAGTGATCTGGCGACACCGGTCTGGGACCCTGCAGACATTTGTATCATCGACTCCAAAGCAACGCATCACATGACGCCCTCTCACGAGGCCTTTAGTATGCTTGGTCCTGTTGGCGATGTATCCGGGGTCCGGACTGGCTCTGGCCAGGTGTTACTTGTCTGCGGTGTTGGCGTCGTTCGTTTCTGTGGTCCTGACGGTGATATCTTCTTGACCGATGTCCTCTTCGTCCCAGGCCTTGAGCTCAGCCTTTTGTCCGTTATTGCCCTTGACCGCATGAGCATGGACATTGTGCACTCGCGTGGTGTTGGTATTGTGTCGTTGCGTCCGTCGGGTCTTGTCGTTCTGCACGCCATTGCCCTTGGCAACCTGTGGCATGTACCTCGTCTGTCCTCCTATCCTTTCGTCCCCTCCTCGTTGGCCGCCACAGACCATGTGTTCGTCACCAACACGCTCTCTCCACAGCATACCCGCCTCTTGCATTGTCGCCTTTGCCACGTCCACTCTATTGCCGTAGATAGCATGCTCCGCACCCAGCCGGCAAAGGGCCTTGACCCGGAGACTTTCCCTCTCCCCTGCCCCACAGAGTGTATTGATTACGCTCAGGGCAAGATGCACCGGTCCACATACCCTGTGTCCTCCTCCCGTGCATCCGCCCCTCTAGACCTGGTCCATGCCGATGTCATGGGTCCTCTCCCTACCGAGTCTGTCAGAGAGCACGTCCGCTATGTTCTCACCCTCATAGACCACTACCGTTGGGTCTTCTGCCTTCGGCAGAAGAGCAATGTCGCCCATGCCATTCAGGACTGGCTTGTGCGTGCGGAGCGCGAGTGTGGTCGATCTCTTCACCGCTTTTGATCCGATCGCAGTGGTGAGTACATGGGCGAGACCACGATTATTCTTGCCTCCTGTGGTATCTACCACGAGACGTCAGTGCCCTACACACCTTCCTAGAACGACGTCTCTGAATGGTGGAACCGTACCATGGCTGACGCCGTCCGCACCATGCGGCTTGTGTCTGGCCTCTCTAATGACTTCTATTTTGAAGCCATGGCCTACATAACGTGGGTCTCAAACCGGATTTCACCACGGACCCCTTCCCCGCTAGTCCACGCCATACCAGCACTGGTGCGATCAGCGAGCTCACCTCCGCCTGGCTCGGGTCTGGGGTTGCGTGGCATTTCTGTTTCTTCCCGTCCCGCAGCAAGGCGGCAAGCTCGCCCCCCGCGGGCATCCTTGCACCTTTCTTGGTGTCTCTTGTCAATCCAAGGCTTGGCGCCTCTGGGATCCCTCCCGACACTACATCGTCGAGTCCCACGATGCCCTCTTCTTTTGAGGAGTTGTTTTCTCGCGATCTCGTTTGCTCCGGCTCTTCCGTATCCCTCCCATCGTGTGGGGGAGGGGTGACTCCATCTTCCGTCCTGCCGCTTCCGGGTGGCACATCACTTCGCCCCTCTGAGCTAGCAACCCCAGTCGCACTGGCCACTTCGGGCCTGCCGCCCCAGTCGCGTCCACTAATCCCTCCGGGCCAGCCGCCCCAGACGTGTCCACTGGTCCCTCCGGCCAGCCGCCCCAGTCGCGCCCGCTGGCCCCTCCAGGTTAGCCGTCCCAGTCACGTCCACAGATCCCTCCAAGCCAGCCGTCCCAGACGTGTCCACTGGTCCCTCCGAGCCAGCCGCCCCAGTTGCGTCCACTGGTCCTTCCGGGCCAGCCGTCCCAGTCGTGTCCACTGGTCCCTCCGGGCCAGCCGCCCCACTCGCGTCCACTGGTCTCTTAGGGCCAGCCGTCCCAGTTGCGTCCATTGGTCTCTCTGGGCCAGCCACCCCAGTTGTGTTCACTGGTCTCTATGGGTAAGCCGCCCAAGTTGGGTCCACTTGTCCCTCCAGACTAGCCGCCGCAGTCGCGCCCGCCGGCCCCTCCGGGCCGGCGACCCCAGTCGCGTCCACTGGTACCTCCGGGCCAGCAACTCTGTCCACCTCCATCGTCCTGTCAGCCTCAGTGCCATCTCCCGCCCTGCCGTGCTACACTTGTGGCCTAGGCGGCAGCCTCCGACCTTTACCGTCAATGAGCGCGCAGACTGGATCACCTCGCCCAGTAGTGTCTCTGCCCCCTGTCGCTTCACGTGTCTCTTCCACTCCTACGGTCGTGAGTGGCGACCCTGGCACCAAGGCCCTTGGCCTGACCACTTTAGCTATCATTGTAGACCTTCACCTTGGCTCTGCACTAGGCTATGCCATGCTTCATCACGAGCATGGGCATGCTGTCATGGCTGCACTTGCACGCATCCCACCTGGAGCTCAAGATGCACACGCTCTCTCAGTCCGCTCCATAGCACCCCCGGAGGACCCAGCCACCCTGCACGAGGCTCGAGCATCTCATAAGGCCGCACACTGGGATACTGCCTGCGCTGACGAGCTCGTTGCTATCCGACAGCATCGCGTGTATGACCTCGTCGACCTCCCTCCAAGTCGGAAGGCCATCGGTGCCAAGTGGGTCTTTCGGCGCAAATGAAAGCCCGACGGTTCCTCGGACAAGTACAAGGCCCGCCTCATAGCCAAGGGATTTACTCAGATCCTTGGGGTTGATTACGACCAGATCTTTGCCCCAGTTGCCCGGTTCTCCACGAGTCGGGCGCTCTTCAGCCTGGTTGCCCAGTATGGTTGGGAGCTGCATTAGATGGACATGAGCAACGCCTTCCTCCATGGTTCATTGGAGGGTGAGGAGCTCTACATGGTGCAGCCTCCAGGCTTCAACGACAACACTGGGAGAGTCTCGCAGCTGCGAAAGGCCCTGTATGGCCTGAAGCAGTCACCTCGTTGCTGGAACCAAGAGATTAGCAGCACCCTCCTCCACACCAGCCTCCAGCGCAGCATCGCTGACCTCGCACTGTTCTTCAGCCCGCGAGGTCGGACCCTCGTTACTGTCCTGGTCTACGTCGACGATCTCCTCATTGCGTTACGTGACATGGCTGCCATCCAACGTGTCAAGGATCTTTTGTACACCGGCTACCAGATGAAGGATCTCGGGTCTGTCCGAGTCTTCCTTGGCATGGAGCTCGAGCATGATCGCTCCCAAGGCATCTTGCATGTCCACCAGGCCACCTATGTGCAGACCCTGTCCACTCGCTTCACCGAGGATCGGTCTCTCTTGCCGAGCACATCTTCATCCATGTCACCTGATGGCCAGGTGAAGCTGAAGAGTCCATACCTAGCCGTTATGGGAGAGCCAGTTGACGTGACCACGTACCTGCAAGTCATCGGGTCACTAATGTTCCTCACGATGACGACGCACCCAGAAATCGCGTTCGTCGTCATCCTCCTGGCTCAGTTTTCTCAGGAGCCGTGTCACCTCCACTTTGAGGCCGCGATCCAAGTACTACGCTATGTCATCTCAACTCCTCCCTCGGTGAGGTCTTATGTTCCACCGCCAGCTGTCTGCGGTCGCGGTGGGCTAAACCGACAGTGACTGGGCTGGTATTCCAGACGGTAAGAGTCATAGAGGTTGGATTTTTCTGGTCGGTGGCACAGTTGTGTCCTGGCGCAGTGGCAAACAGGGGTGTATTGCACGCAGTACCGCTGAGGCCGAGTACGTCGCCCTTGGCTCAGGCACGTGTGAGAGTGTGTGGTTGCGTCGTCTGTTGTGTGAGCTGTGTCAGTCCGTCGCATCCATCACGTTGCATTGTGACAATGAGAGTTCCATGACCATCACCGACAATGACGCCGTACATCACACATGCACAAAACACATGAACGTTGAGTATTAGTATGTGCGTTCGTTGTTGCATGACGGCAGCATCAGCATTATGTGGGTTGAACAGCACTTCTTGACCAAGGCATCGAAGCGCGACTTTTTCAAGAAGGCTGTCAGTTTGGTCGGTGTGCATCCATGAGTTGCTCTTTATGTCCCTGCTTGTGTCTCTGCATGCTCAGGGGGAGTCCGACTGGTGATCGTGTCTCTGCCCGTCCATGTGCATTGCGCCTGTGAATCATGTGGGAGTGTTGGTTTTCGCACATCCTCATTGTGCTCTGCTGTGTCCTCCCGGCTTGTGTACATCGGCGTGCAGATGACTGACTGCGAGATTCGACACTGTTGGAGTGTCGTCTGGTGGAGCCGATGCACGCTGAAGCCTACTCGCGGTTCGCTGGAGCCTCCTCTCCATGGCGATGTGCTCAGCTCCATCGGCAGGCCTCCTCGGCGGTCGGGGCGCCTGCGGTCACTGCCACCGCAAATGCTGTCTCCATGCGTCAGGCGCTGGATCTGACTTTATCATTGCATCTGTAGTGTCATGCTCTGCCTAGGGTCCGAGTCTTGTGTTGCGTCGCATTGTTTGGCATCATGGACCATCGTAGGCACTGCCTGGATTTAGCCAGCCATAACTCTTTGCTGTTGTTTTTTAGCTGATTGTGAACCTCGACTGCGTTCGCAGCGTCGGTGTTTTGGTATGGTCCAGTTTTCAGGCAAAACGGACGACGCTCGGGTTTTAGGCTGTCGGTCATCTGGCATGGCTCACTGAGAAAACCCTGCCTGCCAGATAACAGGTATAAGACTATTTTCTGATTGGTTGGTTAGCAAAGAAACAAGTTATACAGAGCTGGGGGGAGCTAGTGTTGGTTTTTACGCATCTCTCATTGTGGTCTGTTGTGTCCTCCCGGCTTGTGTCCATCGGCGTGCAGATGAATGACGGCAAGACTTGACGCTATTGGAGTGTCGTCCGGTGGAGCCCATGCGCGCTGAGGCCTACTCGTAGTTTACTCGAGCCTCCTCCCTCCGGCGACGTGCTCAGCTCCATCGACAGGCCTCCTCGGCGATCGAGCCGCCGGCGGTCACTGCATCCGTAAATGCTTTCAGGATGCACCCAGCGTTGTTCTGACTGTGCCATTGCGTCTACAGCATCATGCTCTGCCTAGGGTCCATGTCTCTTGCTGCATGGCACTGTTTGGTATCATGGACCGTCGTAGTCACTACCTGGGTTCGGGCAGCCATCACTCTTTGCTGCTATTTTTCTAGCTAATTCTGACTACACGACTGCGTTCACAGCATTGGTATTATGGTACGGTCCAGTTTTCAGGCAAAACGGACGACGCCTGGGTTTTGGGCTGTCGGGCGTCTAGCAGGGCTCACCGAGAAAACTCTGCCTGCTAGAAAACAGGTCTAGGACTATTTTCTGATTGGCTGGTTTGCTGAGTAACAAGTTCTACACTAGTGGGGGGGAGCTAGAATTGAAAAATGATTTAGGGCATGCAGGCCCATGCAAAAACGAACATGAGCTCTGTGTGTGAGTGTGATGCAAGACGGCAATAATTTGGCTAAGGCTGGAACGTTGAATATAAAGGAACAAGGAGGAACTACAAATGAGCCCCTAGCGGGCTGATATAGGGGCGCCGGCAGCTAGCCGTGCCGGGCCCCGTCACCCTCGCTGAACCCAAACAAGTCAGCGGGGAGAACACACTACATACACCATGATAACAATAACGGTGGTCTCCTCGAGGCACCGGAACAGCTCTCCGAATGCCCCGATCTCAACCACCAAGAAAACACAAGCAGTGTTAAGAAATCTAAGAATCAGCGTCCAGACATCACGTACGGCTTTCCGAACATCGGAAGCCCTACTACAGCCATCGGGTCTCCTCGTCGCACCGGTACAGTCCACCGGGTGCGCGGGTCTCAACCCAACGAGAAAACTCTCCTAGCTACCGACGAGCCAACAGGGCTGCTGGAACGCATCGACCGTGTCTTGCCAGCGCTGTCGTACGCGCTGGAGAAGTCCCGGGACACTTTGAAGGCCTGTCGTGTCGTCGCGCTCTCCTCGACCATATACTCCCAATGTTAGTATATGGGTAATCCATCAGTGTCAGTCGTGACGGGTGGAAGCCACACAAACCAACACTCCCCTTGGCTGACATGGTCGTCAATGCCAGAAGAAAGTGAGCCAAGGCATGGAACAACAGCGTATGGCAAGCCATAATATGCATGAGTGAACTGACACACACACACACACACACACACACACACATACACACACACACACACACATACACACATCTGCTATCCATGTAGGGTCTCCCTAGACACTGGCACATCCCACCAAGTGTCTGGATCTCGACCATGAGAGGAGTGATGCACACGCACACAAACCAGTGTAATGCACATCATACACATGTCAAACAACAAGATGGTCTCCTCGTGACACTGGCAGTACCAGGACTCGAGTCTCGACCACTAAGGGCAATCCAACACAATAGTATCATCATCCAAACACAGGATCATGGGAGGATCTCCTCGTAACATTGGTGCAACGCACCAAGTATCTGGGTTTCGACCACTAACAGCAACCCATCTTGCATGCACATGCCACACACAGTATAGCCACACACCAAGACACACGATCACATGGTCTCCTTGTGACATAGGTACAATGCACCAAGTGTCCGGGTCTCGACCAACAGTGTGCTACCATCCACATGTAGCTGTGCAGGCACTTAGCATGAGCCACATGTGGGATCTTGTAGATGCTCACAACAGAGCATGGACCTCGCCATGCATCTCCCATGACTTTGCGTCAGGTCGCGGTCCACACAACACTCCCCCTAGGCAGATGAACCTGGCAGCGATGTCCTCGATGGAGATGCTGATGTCGTAGCTCAATAGATCCTCCGCGATGAGTCATGCGGTGTGTCCATCATGTAGAGATTGCTCCCCCTGTCATGTGCGAGTCGGCACCCGAGCTCAAAGACGAAGTGGTGTCTCCAACTACGACTCCTCACGTGAATCTGCATCACATGGAGTGTACCAGCCCTCGCGTGACTGCCAAGGGTCCCAACTCACAGTGTCTCATCTCTCTCCTCTACCGCGATGCATCTGTGTACGACGAAGGAAAGGAAATGGACGAGTTGCACGCAAGAGTGGATGAAGTGGCGGAGCTGGCCTCCGAGGCCGGATAGAGCACCCTGAGGCACAGGGGTATACCGCCGGAAGGGGAGAGCCGGAGCGACGAACCGGATCACCACTCGTGGATGAAAATAATGATGGGGCATGTGAGTCGAGTGGATGAAGGTGCGTGATGGCAGCAAAAGAAGAAGGAGGAGCGATGATAGGGTCGACAAGAGCCAGGATGGCGGAAGCCAAAGGCACGCTCGCCTCTCCTGTGACAGTGTCTTTAGCAGACGTCATACTCGGAGCTGGTACAAGATCCTCCCCAAGTATGGGTGTGCCTGATGTTGCTGGCGGAAGGATCATGCCGATAGCAGTGATGCTCCCCTCCTCTGAAAATTGCTCACGCGCAGCTATCACCTCCCGTTGTAGCATGTCTACACGCTCCTGCAGGTCAGCGTAATCTGCCTCGGACATGTGGAGGTGGCCCATGTCTGCCTCGCGGAGGATAAGCTCTGCCTCACTTGATGCTGTACATGCAGACTGCACCACTCGTGAGTACAGCTCCATCTACATCTCTGCTGCTGAAGACAATGGAACTGGTGCTGCTGCATCCTCTTGGGGGTCAACCAAGCTTGTAATGTGCTCAGACGCTTGAACATCGGATGCACCTGCAGGTGTCGCATCCACATCACAGCTCGTGTCTGTCATGCGAGGAATGAGCGGTTGCATGCCGAGAGAGAATGAGAAGGAGGAGTCGTCAGATTCCGTAGAACATGTGGAAATGTCGTCCGTACAGGTACTACCACTCTCAGCGTCGATGTGATCAGCAGGGTCAGCAGCAAGTGAACATGAAGGGGCAGAACTCAGCTCATGCTAAGAAGGTGACTCCACTTGCGTGTACGGATCTTCTCCATTGTCCTCAACTGCCATCGTAGTGGACACGGATGTGTAGGACTCCAGCTCGACAATGCCCGTCAAGGCGACCAGTAAGCGCACCTTGCGCTCATGCACTGTCTCGCTGCAAAGGCTAGTCGCTGCCACCTGCTCGATGATAGAGTGAGGACCATCATCTGACTTTGTCATGTATGTCGCTGCTCCGTCGTGTATATGGGAACGGGAGACTCAGGGAACATGGACGACTCCTCACGTTGAATCTGGTCCTCATGTACCGCAGATGAGGCGGTGGAGCCTGCTGTGTCTAGTGTAGCATATGTCCCAGCGACATCTCTCAGAACTGTTGCTCTCAAGAATGTCTCAACCTCTAAAAGACCCGCCGGCCAACCCTGCTCATGCACTGCGACCGCTGTCCGGCTGGTGTGAGTCCCATGCGCCAACACCCCCGAAAATCTGTATGGGGCATCCTGATGTGCACGGGACTCCTGTGCCACCACCAGGCCACTACCTGTCGGAGTCGCGAGTGGTACCGCCTAGGCACGCAGCACTTGCGCTCCTCATAATGGAACCTGCTGCTACAGAACATCCAGCTCCTGCCCCAGCGTACTTGTCAAACTCGATGACATGCACGTCCCAAGTACTCCAACATCCGCCGGACTGGAATAAGTGTGCTGCACACTCTCCCCCAAAAGTCCGGTAGGCGCATCCCGGTCTATACGGGACTGCTGTGCCACCGCCGGGCCCCCACCGGTCGGAGCGGCGACTGGCACCACCCAGGGACACCGTGCCTGTGCTCCTCTTGATGTCACCTGCTGCTGTAGAAGATCTGGATCCAGGCCGGACGATGACAAGCCAGTCTCTACCATGAACGCCATGTCGGGATCAGACTCCACGCCATGTGCTCTTATCGTATCATCTGAGTCTGCGTGAGCTGACACTCGGGCACCACGGCCTGGCGCGAGTGCGGATCCTGTCGCTACGGTCACAACAGGCAATGTGCGGTGACCACACTCCCCCTCAATAGGTACAGCAACGGAAGCCAAGGAGGTGGATGATGTAGCCAAACCGGCATGAGCACGGCGTGCGGAGCGCTGTTGCCGACGTTGTGGGGATACACGACTGGAATGACTGCATGACAACCTGCCATTACGAGGTGACGTCGTGGTCACAGGAGAGTGGAGGATTGAAAGGATGGTAGTAGCATGGGACAGACTCACAGATGAAGCTGAAGGAACACCATCAAATGAGGAAGGAGGAGAGGATGGAGGAGATGTGATGGAAGAGGCCGTGGTCAAACTAGTGGGAGAAGCACGCTCGGTGACGAGGTCACATAGCCATTGCACCGTCTGCCGCAGGCCGTGAATCTCGACGAATATGCTTGCGAGAGGTCCAGCTAGGGGATCTACCAACGCCGGCAGATCCGTATGCTGTGGAGGACACAGGCTCGGACGAGGCTGTAGCCAAGGTGGATGCCAGCCGGGAGGGTGCGTCCAACAGCGACGCCAACCATGACGTCCATCACCACAGTAGTAACAGGCAAATGCGCAGGGAGCCTGCTTTGATGTCCGCGCACTCATCTCGTGCGCTGGACAATGGATAGGTGCCGAGGGCACCTACTCCCGGTGGTAAACACCTAGCCACGGGAGAGAATGAGGCCAGTAGGTACTGTCACTCCTAGAGGTCACGACGTCTGGATCAGGAAACGTGACCATACGGGACGAGCTGCACTACCACAGTACGCCCGAAGACTAGAGTTTGACTAATTGCGGCTACTAATGTTGCTGCCACTATTAAAGAGAAGACTGCTCCAAGAAGGGAAGGGGTTGCGGCTACAGGTGTGGCTGATGCTCCAAGCAGTAGACGACCTAGCCCTCGGAGATGGAAAGACTCGAATCCGCCGTCAATCCCATGGAGTGAATTGCACGCACCAATCCACGAGCCCGAGGAAAACGCCGCCGCCGCCGACGACAACAGACCGCTATTGGCCAGGAAGGGGAGACTACAAGCGCTGCAGCAATTGCTCTGCACTATGCAGTTGTCGACACTCCACCGCCACCGCCGTTGTTGCTGCGGAAGCTGTTGTCCTTGCTATGGCTGGTACAAGTACAAGTGTTGCAGCCATTGCTGGACAAGTTGCGACTGCGGTTGTCGGCGGCAGAGATTGAAAGAAATTGTTTTTGGGTACACTTGCCGTATACCCACTGACTTTGCAACAGAAGAACGTCGCACCCACTTTTTGTATATAAATTATGTGAGGGCCACTTTTGCAGAAACATGCGTATAACGTCCACAAAATGTACATAATACTTCCGATAGCCACTGTTAAAAACAAATACTTCGGATGTCCACCGTGCTAAAAATCGTGTGGAGGACGAACTTAATCTCCGCATACCCAATTTTCACACGGGCCTGCGGAAGACAACAGCATTGAAACAGGACCCCAACGTAGCCTAGCGCAGCACCGACAGCGTGGCAGTCGACAGTGCGAGTGCACCACACAGTCTCAACATACCTGTCTGACGTGGCGTCTTTGTCTTTGTGGTCCGGTATTGGTCCAGTGTAACCGCGATACTACTGAACGTCCAATGAGCGTTTGCCGCTAAGTCGCCTATCGCGAGCACCGTCCGTGAAGTGTAATGTTCATTACCATGATGAACTCACTGCGTGAACCGTCGTAAACATCGTTGAACCAACGTAGTTCAACGTCACAGGAGGGACAGACTTTAGGGTTGCAGTCCGCGTCCGGACGGCTGCTCGTCCTGTCCACAACGCCGTGCGTCCTGTCCCTCGCGCTTATTACGACGTACATTGTATTGTCAATCATCGCAAACCATCAACATGTCATCCGAGGGTCGCAGGAATGGCGGAAATGGTTGCGGGTGGAGTACTGGATGTTATGTGGACC
>SZWC01010909.1:79080-96420 GCA_023375785.1 Penium margaritaceum
GTCAATCATCGCAAACCATCAACATGTCATCCGAGGGTCGCAGGAATGGCGGAAATGGTTGCGGGTGGAGTACTGGATATTATGTGGACCCCTTTGTTGCCCACCGAGCATGGGTCGCCATTAAGTAAGCATGGGACCTCAGAAACGCACGTACCAGGAACGTACATGGCCGCCATTCGCCCCAGACCACATGGGCTGCGACTCCTCAAGCCATGGCAAAGACCCTCGAATGGCCATTGCCGAGTGATAGACCATTGAACAGCCCTGACGCATGGGAGCCATGGATATCATGTGAGCCTAACTGTCCCTGCGGATGTAACCGCTCCTAGTGCACATACAAATACGGAGGTGGCAAGTATCGTTAGCCATCTCCATTGACGGTGTTGTACACCGTAGAAAACATGGGTCGCATGGTATATCGTCATGACGACATCGAGCCCACTGGCGTTATGGACGTGCGTATGCGGTTCTGGACCGAGCATACGTACACGTGGGACACTGTGGCGAGGATGTACCGATGGGATCAAGTTGGCCAATGGGGTGGTGAACCTACCAGACCCTACAGGCCACAGCTCACTCCCCAGCAAGTGGAGGAGGCATGGACTAGGATCAAGCATCGCTAGGATAGGCTCGTTGCCACGGACGTCCAACCTACTTGGGTGAACGACCCATGCGAACCAGAGACCATGTGCTGGATTTTGTGTGAACACATGACAACTCCACGTCCTCCTCACACCCCTGGGGAGTGGCTGCCTTGGGCTTGATACTCTCGGTGGTTGCTTTGCTCATGTGTTCATCATGATCCCATGAACGTACCCAATGTTGCTACTTTCCCATGCGCCACAGAGAACGCGCTGTCGTCAATTGTGTTCTGAGTATGCCATGTGAATGCTAACTGACATATAGTGGACATGTGGAACATGTTCCAATACATTTTCCAATTACATGCCACTCCTGACTATCTTTGCGTCAGGTAGTGGCCTTGCTGCACAACATTCGTAGAAAACATTCACATAGTGTCCATTACTTCCTTTACCCATAGGTTACACAAGAGATAGTGGATATGGCATTCATTTATTCACGGTTTCATATACTACGAGACTTCTTTGCACCCTTCCACCCTTCCACTGTCTCACTGTGTAACATGTAAGAGAATGTGACAGGTGCAAGTGACTGCCAAGTTGCGAAAAATTGTACACTATACTGTAGTCCTCACTCTTCCACTGGCTTAATGTCATTCATAACATTGGACTATTCATGACAAAGGTTTATTCGCTTCAAACAAGTGTGAAAATGAATGAAACAGTAGAGCGGGGTCTGTTCCAATGATGTTGTGCAGGAGTTAGTGAACGTCAAGGCCAGTACAAGAGAGATGCTAAGTCACACGTACTGATCCACAACTGAACATGCACGGGTAAGCCGTGCACGTAACAAATGACCTCACAAGCAGGGCACTCTGCAACTTCATTGAACTCTACGCACGCATCATAGAATATCTCCACAAAGGGGGACGCACACATGCCCGTGCATGGGTTTCCCACTTCATATCTGGCCTGCTCCACGTCTGCTCTGCCCAGGTTGAGACTAGCCATCCTGTAACACATGACTTGTGCTTCCTCCATGGCACATCCCGTGTCTTGGGCGACATGTGATCTGACCATGTGCCGGTGCACTTTCAGCCTTGGCTGCCGCTTGACCGCTGTCTTGAGAAGGACATGGTTCAGCCTCACCTGCACACATCAAAAGTGAACACAACACTGTTAAGAAGTCACAAAGTATACGAAGTACACAAGACATCATGAGCCATGAATGGAGGTCACACAATGCAGCTGTACCTATCTTCACACAGAACGGCCTCTGCATTTGCGTTTGCGTTGGATGGGTTCGTCTTCCTCGGATGCGTCAGAGTGGGAGGAGGAATCCATTGACTCCCACTCTTCAGTCTCACTTGTCTCATAGTCCGAGGCACTGTCCTCCTCTGACCACTCCGAGGACGAGGAATCGTTCTCTGCAAGACTGTCAGGGTTGTCAACCTGCGATGAAAATGCGGGTTCCGCTGCGTCATCCACATCTGCCATATCACCTGCAGCAGCACTTGCTGCACCACTGCCTGCTGCTCCCGCTGCTGCTGCTGTTCCTGCTGATCCTGCTGGTCCTGATGCTCTTGTTCCTCCTGCTGCTCCTCCTGCTTCACATGCTCCTGCTGCTCCTAATGCTCCCGCGGCTCCAGAAGCTCCTGCTGCTCCTGCTGCTCCTCCTACTCCAGGTGCTCCTGCATATGCTCCTGTTGCTCCTGCTGCTCCTGATGCTCCTGGTGCTCCAACAGCTCCAGCTGCTCCAGAAGATCCTGCTGCTCCACGTGTTCGTGCACCTGTTGCTGCCCCGCGTGTTCCTGCTGCTGCTGATCCTGCTGGCCCAAGTTGTTGTCCACCATCACCTCGCACTCCGCGCCCGGAGGCAAGCTGCTTGGCACGTGCTGCGGCCACGTTTGCTGCAGACAGTGCAGGTGGGTTGGTGCACTTACGTGGGCCATGTCCGGACAGGCCGCAATGGCTACAGATGCGATCTCTCTTGCGACGTTCGTAGTGGTCCTTGCGCTTGGACTTGGGACGTCCAGCGCCATATTTTTTGCCCAGGGGTCCCCACCCATTCTCTGCGTACTGCACGTCGCCAAGGTTGACACCGGGCATGGGGTGACGATAAGTTCTCTTCCACGCCATCTTCGTGAGGTGGATGTCCACGTACATGTCCGGGTTGACCCCAGCGTCCAGAAGCAGACTCACGGCGTGCTGGCAAGGAATTCCGTACTCGGCCCACTGTCCGCAGCTGCATTTCTTTGCGTTGCAATCCACCTCACGGTTGGACAGGCTCTTTGGACCAGAGACTGTTCCCGACAGTGGGCCAGCCGGGATGATGTTGTACTCACGGGCCTTCTGAGTGTAGTTCGTTACCTTGGCGTCGGCGAAGGGTGCCAGCGTTGTCTCGCAGTCATGCGCCAGCTTCCTGCGTTCTGCAAACAGCTTCTACACCCAGATGTAGAGCTCTGCGAAGCAGTGAAAGGGGTACAGGTGCCTCAAGTCCATGATACGAGCGTTGAGAGACTCGGCCGCGTTGCTCGTAGTGTGGCCTCCACGGGGAACGGGGATGTACACTCGGCTCCACTCCGCGAGAGGGATGCCCGGTTCTGTGGGCCCACCAAAAATGTACTGCAACCCTGGCTCGGACGCCTTCGCCAACTGTTCCTGTGCTTGCTTGAACTCCCGCGGGGTGTACGCATGTGCCAGAGTCCTGAAGAGGTCCGCGGCGACCCGGCCCGCCTTGGACTTGATGTTCTCGCGGATGTGCTGTGCACAATACGTGTGTGTCGCTCCTGGCAATTCACGGGCTACAGCGGCAAGCAGCCCACCGTCACGGTCAGAAATGATGGCAGTTCCTCGGTCGCGAGCAGTGGGGTAGGCCTGCACCAGGTGCTGTATGAACCACAGCCAGTTGTCCTTGTCCTCTTGACCGCACAGCGCCCACGCCATGGGCACGGAGTGGTTGTTTGCGTCCCAGTATTGCGCAATGAGTAGAATTTGCTTGAATCCGTTTTTGAGGAAAGTCGCATCCATGGTTATGATGCGCCGCACATGATTCCACCCCTCTTGAAACGCCCCCGGTGCTACGAAGGCTCGGCGGAAGACATTCTTCTTGTCTTGCTCTGCGGTAGCGACCGTCCGGGGGTCCACCCGTTTCAGCTGCACGACAACCATGGCATGAGGACGTTGCTTGGACACAAAGCTGTGTATCACTCGCAAAAAGAGATGGGGAAGCAGCGATGGAGGCTATAACGACTTACCTCCGCGACATAGCCCAGGAACAGGGACCACGACAACGCCTTCTCGCCCATTAGTTTCTCCTGGGCCGCCTTCTTCGCACGGTACACCACGGGGTAATGCACCTTCTCCCCAGTACGGGCCTCGACAATCTGGTGCAACGCTTTTGTGTCCATGGAGGGCTTCTTATTGATAGTGTGCTCGATGTGCCGCAGGACCCAGGTAGCCCGGCGCGCCTGGTCGCCCTTCTTTCCGGTGGGGGAACACTTGTGGCCATCTACAAACTCGATAACGGCAACGTTGCCGTTCTTGCGCTGGTAGCGCGCCTTCAGGAGCTACTTGCAGCCTGCTTGTTTCCACAGTCCGCAGTGGACCTCCAGGCGAGTTGGCTCACTGCGGACCCATGACACCGGCATGCCGCGGTCGACGGCGTAGTCTTGCACCGCTTCGCGACAGGCGTCCATGTTGCGGAAGGCGCGACCGCCAGGGAAATCGGTGCATCATCTTTTGTGTTTGCGCGCACGGGATGGAGCGGCTTCCACATCTTCGACACTGTTCTCCGGCGGTGGCGGCGGGGTCTCATCATCAGACGACCCTGCACAGCGGACGTGCAAACATACATGTCAGTCACATGTGTGGCAAATAGGCAGAAGACATAGTTCACTGACATGGCTAGCGGACTGCGTACTTCGACCAAGCAGGAGGTCCAACCCCGTCGGCGCCGACGCCATGTCTGCAAAGAAGGTGGGTTCAACCCACCGGCACGGTAAGCACGATACGGACGGACACGTTGACTGCCTCTAAGTCTCATCGTGCGCTCTTCAACACGGTCTGGGGAGCGAGGATTCATGCGCTCCACAACATTGACGTGACAGTTCCAGTCGTGTTCCTCCCACTCAGTTACCAGGAGGGATGACTCCGGGTGGTACCGGGAGACGAGGACCTCGGGTGGGTCGTCGTCCTCGTCTTCGGGATAATCGCCGGCAGTGGCGTACAAAGTGGCGGCCATGATGGCCAAAAGTGGGTATAACAATGTACGACATGCGTCGTAATATGCATCCTAACCACCATCTACGCTTAGAAAACCCACCAGTTGTTAGCGCGAGGAGGACGACCATCCCGGAGACACAAGCCCGCGGCGACAAAGCTGCGACATTGGTACAATATGTCGAATGCACATCAACAATGGAGTCAACGGTCACGACCCCTGCGGACGACAAGAGAGAACGTCCACATCAGATGGCGGTTGGTCGACTTTCCATGACGGTGGAGCTCGCGTCCCATGCATCCGGTGTGGGGTCGTCCGAGGGGGTTAAAAAATTTAATAATCCTACCATGCACCTGGACGAAAATGTTCGACAAGGGGAGCCAAGTCAGCTGCGAAGAAAGGACGGTGCGAGCATGTCAATCCACCTCGATTAATCCGCCAGTTGGCGCCGATGACATATTCACGACAATAGGTAACGTCCACCTGGCAACAAATCGCGTAGTTCATATATGCTTCGCTTAGATCCCGTTCGCATGTTGTCCCGGTTCACGGCAAGGCCCGCATAACGCAACATCACGGCACGTTCAGTGCATGTTCGGCAAAGGAACTATGTGACGTCTGCTTTCGCATTTGAGACACGTCGTGCTTTCGGCGCACGTTCCAGAGTTGAGCCCCCCAGTTGAAACAGTCAAATATATTAGGGGTGACGGGTTCGGTTGAAGACATATTTCTTCTGTTGGAAATCAACCTGGTCATGAAGACGCCGGAAAGGCATATTACCCGGGCTTTAATTTGCTCGATGTAGAAATTGTTGCTGAAATCAGTGAAATGTAAAACATAGTTTACCGGATACCCACATTTCACAAACTCATTCACGGGAAACCGGTGTACCGTGAATTTCTTCCCAACAGTGGGTATGGCATGCATGTTTTTGTGGAAGTGCGAAAACAGTGGGTACCGCACGCATCGTGTATGGAAAGTGAGTAGCGTGTCATTAATGTGCGAGAAGTGGCCAGCACAAAACTCGGAGGTCCAAACAGTGGGTATCGTGGAATTAGGCCTTTTTTTTCTTTCCCTTTTTTCGTCATTCTTTTGCCCTCAGGCCCCCTTTTTGTTCTTTTTCTTTTGCCCTCACCTTCCACCTTTTTTCTCGTTCTCCCCTCTGCTCACCTTAAGCCCTCGCCTTTTTTTTGTCTCTTTTCCACTCGTTTTCAGGCGTACCCCTTTTCAATTTTTTTCACTCGTACTTTCTTTTCTTGATTTCCCCAAAACTAGGGGAGCGAAGAAAATATGGAGAGAGGGGGGTGGGGGTTGTCCGGCTTGTCCGGCCCTCCCTCCCATTCACTGCTCGCTTGCTCGCTCGCTCGCTGAGTGATCGAGTGAGCGAGTGGCAGTCGGAGGAGGGGGGGGGGAGGCGGGGGTCGGACCCTCTCCGCCGCCAACCCCTCCGACGGTCGGCCGACGGGGCCGACGGGTCCCTCCGAAGGGCCCCTTAGAGAGGCTCAACGGGGTCCTCCGAGGGCCTCCTCAAAAAGAGGGGAGGAAGGCGAAAGGGGGGCGACGGGCCCCCCTCGGAGAGGCTCCCTAAAGGGGGTCAAGGGGGCCCCTCCGAGGGGGCGGGAGCCATCATAGGAGGGTTGCGAGGCCCTCCTACAGCTGCAGCAGCAGCAACAGCGGCAGGTGCAGCTGCTGTGGTTGTTGCTGCTGCTACTGCTTCGGCCGCTGCTGCTGCTGCTACTACTCTGCGCAGCAGCTGCTGCCGCTGCTTGATGCTGCCGAAATTCTGCTATTGCTGCTTCCGCTGCTGCTGCTGCCATTGGTAAACTGCGCGGCAGCTGCTGCTGTTGCTTGCTGCTGCGGCTGCCGCCTACTGCTGCCACTGCTGCTGCTTGTTGCTGTAAACATGTTGCTACCACCGCTGCTGCAATGGCTGCTGTTGCTACTGCTATGTGGTACTATTACTGACACCGCTGCTGCGGCGGCTGATGCGCTGCTGCAGCTGCTGCTACTGCAAAGCGGTTGCTGCTGCTGCTGTTGCTGCCGCCTGTGCAGCTGCTGCGAATGCTAGTACTAGCCACAGTGGCTAATGCTCCTGTGCCCGGCTCACCGCCCCTGTGGCGTTCACGTGCAGTCGTTTTGCACTTCCTCACGCTGCTGTCGGCGTGGCGCCACGTGGCACGTTCTCTTCGCGTTCCGCCCACTGCTGTTGCTTCTGCTGCTCACATGCCCCCATGTGCTGTGATACCAAATTGGAAGTGATTTAGGGCATGCAGGCTCGTGCAAAAACGAACATGAGCTCTGTGTATGAGTGCGATGCAAGATGGTAAGAATTTGGCTAAGTCTGGAATGCTTACTATACAAGAACAAGAAGGAAGTGCAAATGAGCCCCTAACGGGCTGATATAGGGGCGTCGGTAGCTGATCGCACCGGGTCCCGTCAATCCCGCTGAACCCAAACGAGTCAGCAGGGAGAACACACTACATACACCATGATAACAATAACAGTGGTCTCCTCAAGACACCGGAACAGCTCTCCGAATGCCCAGGTCTCGACCACCGAGAAAATACAAGCAGTGCTAAGAAATCTCTTAATCTGCGTCCAGACATCACGTACGGCTTTCCGAACATCGGAAGCCCTACTACAGCCATCGGGTCTCCTCGTCGCACATGTACAGTCCACCGGGTGCGCGGGTCTCAACCCACCGAGAAACTCTCCTAGCTACCGACGAGTCAACAGGGCTGCCGAAACTCATCGACCGTGTCTCACCAGTGATGTCGCACGTGCTGGAGAAGTGTCAGGACACTTTGAAGGCCTGTCATGTCGTCACACACTCCTCCACCATAAACCCCCAATATGGGTATATGGGTAATCCATCGGCGTCGGTCATGACGGGTGGAAGCCACACAAACCAACAGCTAGAACTTGGAGGGTTCTCCCATTGTCCCTCATTCTTCATTCCTAATCAGTCACTTTCAGTTTTCAGCTGCTTTCTGGCGCTAACACTGGCGCGCGCATTTTTGAGTAGCAAACCCAGAGCTTCAAGACAGTCTCTACAGCATCAGACTGAGGGGGCAGCAGACTTAAGCAACAGGCGTGGAAGCCCACACGCGGCATCAACAACGCTGCTGCCCCAACCTGCTGTCTAGTTTTTCTATTAGCTAGAACTTGGAGGGGTCTCCCATTGTTGCTCATTCTTCACTCCTAATCAGTTACTTCAAGTTTTCAGCTGCTTTCTGACACTAACACTGGCGCGCGCGTTTCTGAGAAACAAACCCAGAGCACTCAGACTTAGACTCTAGAGCAGCGGCAAGAGGGGGCAGCAGACTAAGCAACAACTAGAAATACTAAGCAGCAGGTTGGGGTAGCAGCATTGTTGATCCACCGTGCGGGCTTCCACGCTTGTTGCTGAAGTCTGCTGCCCCCTAAGTCCGCTGCTCTAGAGGCTAAGTCTGGATGCTCTGGTTTTGTTGCTAAGAAGTGCGCGCGCGCCAGTGTTAGCGCCAGAAAGCATCTGAAAACTGGAAGTAAGTGAATAGGAGTGAAGAATAAACAACAATGGGAGACCCCTCCAAGTTCTAGCTCCCCCCCAGCTCTGTAGAGCTTGTTACTCAGTTCACCAGCCAATCAGAAAATAGCTCTATTTTCAGGCTGGCAGGTTTTCTCGGTGAGCCTTGCCAGACGACCGACAGCCCAAACTCGGGCGTCGTCTGTTTTGCCTGAAAACTGGACCATACCATAATATGCACGCTGCAAACGTAGTCATGCAGTCAGAATCAGCTAGAAAAATAGCAGTGAGGAGTTCTGGCTGCCTAATCCCAGGCAGCGTCTACGCTAACCCCCGGTAGCAACAGTGCGAGAAAGTCATGAAACTTGGACCCAGGGCATGACACAGCACTACGGACGCAACAATGCAGTCAAACACGGTGCTAGACGCATGCAAGCAGCATGTGCAGCGACAGTGCCTGCCGGCGACACGACCGCCGAGGAGGTCTGCCAATGGAGCTGAGCACGAAGGAGGAAGGAGGCTGCAGTGAACTGCGTGTGGGCCTCGCCGTGCGTCGGCTCCAACGGATGACACTCCATCAGCGTCGAGTCTTGCCGTCAGTCATCTGCACGCCGATGTGTATAAGCCGGGAGGACAAAGCAGAGTACAAGTGAGAGATGTGAGACACAAACCAACACTCCCCCATGACTCACAGGCGTAGTGCACATGGACATGCAGAGAGTACAGAGACCAAGAGGACAGGGAGAGGGAGAACCTCACAGACGCACACCAACTGCACTCAGAGCCCTCTTGAACGAGTCACGATTCAGTTCCTTAGTCAAGAAATCAGCCAACTGTCGTGCCGTCTCAACCCAAACAATGCTGATGCTGTCGTCATGCAACGACAAACGCACATAGTGATACTCAACATTGATGTGCTTTGTGCGAGTGTGGTGCACGCCGTCATTGTCAGCAATGGCCATAGCACTCTCATTGTCACAGTGCAACGTGATGGACGGGACTGGCTGACGCAATTCGGACAACAGGGGGCGCAACCACACGCTCTCACACGCACCAGAACCAAGGGCTACATACTCAGCCTCAGCAATGCTACGCGCAATGCAGCCTTGCTTGCCACTGTGCTAGGACACAACCGTTCCGCCAACAAGGAAGATCTAGCAAGTACGACTCTTGCCGTCCGAACTGCCAGCCCAGTCACTCTCGGTGCATCCCATCGCCACAACGGACGGCTGTCGACGGAACATAAGACCTCGCCGTGGAGTAGACACGACGGAGCGTAACACTCGGATCGCGGCCTCAAAGTGAAGGTGGTGCGGCTCCTGTGAGAACTGTGCGAGGAGGTTGACAGCAAACGTGATGTCTGGACGCGTCCTCGTCGCCAAGAACATCAGTGACCCAATGATGCACAAATACGTGGTCACGTCTACGAGCTCCCCCACCACGGCTGGATCAGAGCTCTTGAGCATCGCCTGACCATCGGGCGACATGGGTGAGGATGCTCTCGGCATGAGCGACAGGTCCTCAGCGAAACGCCTGGACAAGGTCTGGACGTAAGCTGCCTGATGGACATGCAGGATGCCCACGGAGCGATCATGCTCGAGCTCCATGCCCAGAAAAACTCGTGCTGGCCGGAGGTCCTTCATCTAATAAGCAGCGTGCAGCAGGTCCTTGACCCGCTGGATGGCAGCTGCATCCGGCGACGTGATGAGCAGGTCGTCGACGTAGACCAGGACAGCGACGAGAGTTTGACCTCGTGGACTGATGAATAGCGTGGGATCGGCAGAGCTGCGAAGGAGGCCGCCGCCAAGAAGCGTGCGATTGATCTCTTGGTTCCAGCAGCAAGGTGACTGCTTCAAGCCATAGAGGGCCTTCCGCAGCTTCCAAACCTTGCTGGAGCCATCGTCAAAGCCTGGAGGTTGCACCATGTGGAGCTCCTCGCCCTCCAGCAAGCCATAGAGGAAGGCGTTGCTCACATCCATCTGATGCAATTCCCACCCGTGCTGGGCAACCAGGCTGAACAACGCTCGACTCGTGGAGAACTGACCGACAAGGCCGAAGATTTGGCCATAGTCAATCCCAGGGACCTGAGTAAACCCCTTGGCTGTGAGACGGGCCTTGTGCTTTTCCAGGGACCCGTCCGGCTTCCACTTTCGCTAGAGAACCCACTTGGCGTCAATGGCCTTATAGCCCGGGGGGAGGTCGACGAGCTCATAGACGTGATGTTGCCGAATGGCGGCAAGCTCGTGGCCTCGGGAGACGCCCAAGCCTCACGTAGGGTGGCTGGGTCCGCTGGTCGCTCTAGAGGGTGGACAGTGAGGGCGTGCGCATCCCGCGCCCCTAGTGGCATCCGCGTGAGTATGGCAGCAATGGCATACTGGTGCTCCTGATGGAGCAAGGCATAGTCCAGAGCCGACCCTGGATGTAGGTCGGCAATGACCGACAGTGTGGCCAAGCCAAGTGCCTAGGTGCCGGGGTCTCCACTCACGACCGTGGGAGTGGATCTGACATGAGGTGAGGAGCCCCGTGGGATGACAAGGGGTCGTGAGGAGGCGGCCTGAGTGCTCACTGACGGCCTGGGTCTGAGGCTCCCGCCTGGACCACGTGTGTAACACGCCAGTACGGACGGGGCAGCAGGCCCAGAGGGGCTGGCAGACACGGACGGGGCGGCCGACCCTGAGGGGCTCGCAGACACGGACGGGGCGGCCAACCCTGAGGGGTTGTCGGACGCGGACGAGGCAGCCAGCCCTGAGGGACTGGCCTACACGGACAAGGAAGCCGGCCGTGAGGGGCTGTCACACGCAGACGCGGTAGCCGGCCCTGAGAGGCTTGAAGACACAGACGGGGCAGCTGGCCCTGCGGGGCTGTCAGACGCAGATGGGGGAGTCGATCCTGAGGGGCTGGCGGACATAGACGGGGCAGCCGGCCCTGAGGGGCTGGCAGACATGGACGGGGTAGCCGACCCTGAGAGGTTGGCAGACACGAACGAGGAAGCTGGCCCTGAGGGGCTGTCAGACGCAAATGGGGAAGCCGGCCTTGAGGGGCTGGCAGAGACAGACGGGGTAGCCGACCCTGATGGGCTGGCAGACACGGCCGGGGCAGCCGGCCCTGAGGGGCTGGCAGACACGGACGGGACAGCCGGCCGTGAGGGGCTGGCGGACACCGACGGGGCAACCGGCCCTGAGGGGTTGTCAGACGCAGATGGGGCAGCTGGTGAAGACGGACCCGCGGGCGCAAACGATGGAACGCGCGGACGCAACAGAACGGAGGACGGATCCACCACTCCCCCACATGACGGGAGGAACATCGACGCGTCGGAGCGAACGAGGTCATTCGGAAACAGGTCCTCAAAGAAGAGGGCATCGCGGGACTCGACAATGCAATGGCGGGTGGGATCCCAAAAGTGCCATGCCTTTGACTGGCACGAGACGCCAAGGAAGGTACACGGGCGACCGCAAGGCTCGAGCTTGCCACCCTGGCGCGGGACAGGCAACCACACAATGGTGACGCACCCCCAGACACGGGCCGGACGTAGATCAACGCGTTCTCCACACCAGTGCTGGTATGGGGTGAACTGATGAGGAATGGGTCCGTGGGGAATCCGGTTCCCGACCCACGTCCTGTACGTCATAGCCTTGAAGGAGAAGCCGTCAGAGATGCCGGATTCGACCCACATGGTGCGGACAGCGTCAGCCATGGTGCGGTTCCAGCGCTCAGAGACGCCGTTCTGGGCTGGTGTCGAAGACGGTGACGTTTCATGATGAACACCACGGGAGGCGAGGAAGAGTGTGGTCTCCCCTAGGAACTCACCCCCACGATAAGAACGGAAGCGCCGGAGAGGGTGACCACATTCGCGTTCAGCGTGGACAAGCCAGTCTCAAATGGTGGGAGCGACATCGCTTTTCTACCGAAGGCAGAAGACCCAGCGATAGCGAGAATAGTCGTCCGTAAGGGTCAGGACGTAAGGACCGTGCTCACCGACGGACTCTGTCGGGAGGGGACCCATGACATCAGAGTGAACTAGGTTGAGCAGGGCGGAAGCTCAAGAGGCAGACAGGGGATAGGTGGAACGGTGCATCTTGCCTTGAGCACAATCAATGTACTCGTTCGGACACGACAGAGGAAAGGAGGCTAAGTCAAGGCCCGTGGCTGGCTGTGTGCAAAGCATGCTGTCAACAGTGGTAGAGTGGACGTGACAGAGGCGACGATGTAGGAGACGTGTGTGCTGTGGAGACAGGGTCCTAGCAACGAACACATGGCCAGTATGTGTCGACGAGGAGGAGACAGGGGTAGGAGCGGACAAGCGCAGTACGTGCCACAAGTTGCCACAGGAGGTGGCATGCAGAACGACACGACCGGACGGGCGCAACGACACAGTGCCCACACCACGTGAATGCAGAACATCCATGCTCATGCGATCAAGGGCGGTGACAGACTGAAGGCTGAGCTCAAGTCCAGGACGAAGAGAACATCAGTCAAGAAGACATCACCAGCTGGACCACGGAAACGAACGACACCGACACCACGAACGGGCAGCACGTGACCAGATCCCGTCCGAACCCCTATGACATCGGTGACGGGACCAAGAGCACTAAAGGCCTCACGCGAGGCCGTCATGTGATGTATGGCCCCGGAGTCGATGGTCCAGGTCTCTGATGGATCCTGGACCGGTGTGGCCAGGTCACTGATAATCACATGGCAATGGGCGAGCGACGCTGACGAAGTGGACGAAGCTGCAAACCGGGAGTACCAATCGTCTAGCCAGGCGACATTGTCACGAAGAGGAGCACGAGGACAGGGCACGGCAGAGGACGGGATGGAAAGAGATGCAGGACATGATCGCAGCACCAACTCTGTCATGCAGGGTGGGGAGGATCTAGCGACAGCGCAACTCGCACTTCCCTGGGGAGGAGGGCGAGGAAGGCCAAGCTGGAAGGCGATGAACTGCTCCAGCTGGCGCTTGCGAGCGGAGGGTCCGACGGAGTAGACCAACTGGGGTGTGACGGCGCCGGAGTCCAGGAAGGGAAAGGAAGGTGCCGGGGATGGAGCAGCGGGTGTGGCCGGCTGCGTGTATGGAGTAAGCTGCGGTGGAGCTGTCACGGGCGGCGTAGATGCGGCAGGAGCAGCGACGGTCACGGCACTCGTGGCAAGGCAGCGCTCGCACTGGCAATGCATGGTGGCTATGACACGAGCCGCGTCAGTCGGGAGTGGACACGTGTACCACCCGTGTCCTGACTGGCCACAGTTGTGGCAGTCAAAGCTGGCGCTACCAGATCAGCTAGTCTGTTGCTCAGGCCCTTTGCCCTTCTTTCCCCTCTTCTTCTTCTTGCCAGACAAGGAGGCACCATAAGACGCTGCTGTTGCTGTTGGGGCGGCGACAGCCACTGAGACGACGGCAGGAGAGGCGAGGGAATCCGTGCGATGGATGTGTGACTCCTGACAAGCTTCCTCGATGCGGAGGAATAGCTCGAATGCCCAGGGCATGAGTGTGCCCTGGGCAGCCATCGCGGCGAGAACGTCCCGGGAGTAGTGAACGAAGACGTTGGAGAGGGGTCGGTGGCTCCGCGCTTGATGGTCAGGAGTGCGGAGAGAGGGGGTGGCGCGGCGTCTCCGAGGCGGCGTGGAAGGCCCTCTACGCACTGCCAATAGGAGGTGACCATCTCGGTCTCCCCCATGCGGAGGGAGTTGAACTCCTGGAGCAGGCGGCTGGTCTCAGTGTCACTAGCCAGGCGATGAGGGCGCGTGAGTACGTGCCAGGCTGCTGCCGAGTCGGGGGAGGGCACCAGTGGTGAGGTCGCCAAGGAAGGGCTCAAGGGCAAGGCGTGTTGCTGGAGGGGCGACAAGAACGAGGGGCCCGCACGGCGCGACCAGCGTCATAAACGTGGTCGGCATCAGTAGAGTCAAAGGGCAGGACATAGTAAGGCCATAAGCCATCGCCCTGTGCCCAGATGAGGAAGCTGAGCTCTCAGCTCCGGAACTGGTTGCCAGCCTGAAGCGACGGCTGCGCGGTTTCGAAGTCCTTTGGCCTGCGGCCTGCACCAAGAGTGGGGCCTAGGACTGACGTCACTATCAGTTGTTGGCGCAGGGTGTGTTGTTGCGCCAAGTATTCCATGGCTGAGGAGACCGCGGGACTTGCGTACCCGGGTGGAACAAACGGTCCTTGCTGATGCTGGTGCGGCTGCTGTGGCGGCGGCTGCTGCTACTGTGGCGGCGGCTCTTGATGCTACTGTTGCGACTGCTACAGCGGCGGTGGTGGCGGCAGCTGTAGTGCCGCTAGTTGCTGTGTCAGCATTGCAAGCTGCTGGCACAAAGCAGCGAGCGGATCTGTCGAGGTAGAAGGACCAACGATAGAGCCTGTAGGGTGTCGGCGCTGCTATTGTTGTTGTTGCTGCTGCTGCTGCTACTGCTGCTACTACAGCTGCTGCTGCTGTTGCAACTATTGCTGCTACTACTGCTGTTGTTGCTGGTGCTGCTGTTGCCGCTACTGCTACTGCTGCCGCCGCTGCTGCTGCTGTTGCTGCTGTTGCTGCGGCTGTTGCAGCTGCTGCACGAAAGGAGGGCTAGGGGTCCCCCCATCAGAGGAGGACCCCTCCCCACTAGGGCTGGTTGCCATTGGTTCCCCTTTCCCCCCCTTTTTTTTGTTTGTTTTCTTGTTTTCTTCTTTTTTGTGTGTGCTGCTGTTGTTAGAAGGGACGTCAGTAGCAAGGTCAATCTGAGATGGTTGGCTTTAGCAGCTACTGTTGCATTGTCTGCAGAGTTTCTCCCCTTGTTTTTTTTTTGTTGATGATGTCAACAGTGATGTCAGCCGTGATGTCAGCTAAAACGTTGCTGACATCAGCAGTGGCTGTTGCTGAAGCCGCTACTGCATCAGCTACATGATGTCGGGTGCTGCAGCAGCTGCTGCTACTGCTACTACTACAGTAGCTACTGCTGGTTTGCTGCTGCTGCTGTTGTTGTGGCTGACGTTGCTGCTGCTGCTGCTGCTGCGATTGTTGCTGCAGCAGCCGCTGCTGTTGTTGCTGTTGGGCTGCTCTGTGCTGCTGCGGCTGTTGTGGCTGCTGCAGCCGCCGTGATAGCAGTAGCAACAGCTGCAAAGGTACCTGTGGGATGGGGGATTTTTTTTTTTGAGTTTCCCTTTTTTCTTTCTCTTCTGCTTGGTGGCACAGTGAGCTCGATGCTCTCTGCCAGCCGCGAGCAGCGAGCAGCGAGCTTGCTGCTCGCAGCTTGCAGCTCGCAACTCACTGCGGACGGCGAGCTGCGAGCAGCTGCAGCTGCAGTCGTTGCTGTTGCGTGCTGTAGCTGCTGCTGCTACGGGCTGCTGAAGGTTGCTACTGCAGTTGTTGCTACTGCTTGCTGCAGGCTGCTACTGGCTGCTGCTCGCTGCTGCTACTGCTACTGCCGGCTGCTGCTGCTGCTCGCTGCTTTTGTTGCTGTAGTAGGCTACTACTGCTGCTTGCTGCTGCTACGCCTTGCTGTTGTTGCCAGCTGCTGCGGGCTGCTGCTGCTGCAAGCTGTCGCGCGCTGCTGCTGCTGCCGGCTGCTGCTGCTGTTGCAAGCTGCTGCCGCTGTTGCTGATTGCAAGATAATCACACCTGGTTGACTTTCGTCGTTGTCGCGATGCCTGACATTGCTGGCCGCTCACCTCCTCGCGTCACACGTGGGGGTCAATGCTGCCGAAGTTTTTCGGCAGCACTTCCCATGGCCCAGTGGTCGTGGGGAAATTTTTTACTCCGCCACCAGGCTGGTCAATGCTGCCGGGAAAAATCCGGCAGCATTTCCCCTGCACTAGCACGTATGGGGGTTCGCCGGCGTTGTCTGGCACTTGTACGCCAGTCTTCTATTGCTGTTGCTACGCTCTGGCTCTGATACCAAGCTAGATATACTAAGCAGCAGGTTGGGGCAGCAGCGTTGTTGATGCAGCGTGCGGGCTTCTACGCTCGTTGCTTAAGTCTGCTGCCCCCTCGGTCCGCTGCTCTAGAGGCTAAGTCTGGATGCTCTGGGTTTGTTACTCAGAAGTGCGCGCGCCAGTGTTAGCGCCAGAAAGCAGCTGAAAACTGGAAGTAACTGAATAGGAGTGAAGAATAAACAACAATGGGAGACCCCTCCAAGTTCTAGCTCCCCCCCAACTCTGCAGAGCTTGTTACTCAGTTCACCAGCCAATCAGAAAATAACTCTATTTTCAGGCTGGCAGGTTTTCTCGTTGAGCCTTGCCAGACGACCAACAGCCCAAACCCGGGTGTAGTCCGTTTTGCTTGAAAACTGGACCATACCATAATACGCACGCTGCGAACGTAGTCATGCAGTCATAATCAGCTAGAAAAATAGTTGTGAGGAGTTCTGGCTGCCTAAACCCAGGCAGCGTCTACGCTAACCCTCGGTAGCAACAGTGCGAGAAAGTCATGAAACTTGGACCCAGGGCATGACACAGCGCTGCGGACGCAACAATGCAGTCAAACACGACGCCGGACGCATGCAGGCAGCATATGCAGCGACAGTGCCTGCCGGCGGTACGACCGCCGAGGAGGTCTCCCGATGGAGCTGAGCATGAAGGAGGGAGGAGGCTGCAGTGAACCGCGTGTGGGCCTCGCCGTGCGTCGGCTCCAACGGATGACGCTCCATCAGTGTCGGGTCTCGCCGTCAGTCATGTGCATGCCGATGTGCACAAGCCGGGGGGACAAAGCAGAGTACAAGTGAGAGATGTGAGACACAAACCAACAGCAACTAGCGTGGAAGCCCGCACGCTGCATCAACACCGCCACTGCCCCATTCTGCGCTCTAGGGTAGGTTCCTTTTCCCGCCCACTTGGAATTAATCCGAGGGTGGCTTCTCACCAGTGCACAGCCAGCGACTAGCACGGCACCCCCCTAAGGATGAGCATCCGAGAAAATCATGTAGCTCGCCCAAGCACCCGGTGTTGTGCTTTGTGCCGTTCCTGTACAGTTTACTGTGACCACTCGGCCGTGTCCATACTCGTGCAGATCCCTGAGGCAGGCGGCCCTGGTGACACCGGCGTGACGACAGGCGGCGGACTACCC